>JAXQGX010000960.1:0-10559 GCA_037040455.1 Irpex sp. P115-07
GTCAAATTGCTGCGTCGAACGTGATGCTGGGAGACCTCACCCTCTTTATATTTCTGCGTGTTATCCGGCGCCTTCACATAATACCAACCCATACGCTCGTTGCAGCCCAAGCAGTACACATCAGACACCGTATGTGTGCCGGTACTATGAGATCCAGTCAGCTATCGTAAACACGCAGCGCTGGGGAAGCGGACTCACAGCAACGATCGGTCCTCCTTCTTTCCCATTCTCAGATTCGTAGCAGAATGCATAAGGCTATCGGCATTATCATTAGTTTGAGCAACCGCAGAGCGTTCTATAGTACTCACTATCCACGACCATCTCGACCAGCAAACGACTTGCTAATCAGCTCGTCTTGTAGAGCCTGTGCGCACGGAATGGACGATAGTGGTCAGAATGCGAGATGACCAAACGAATCAAAGGACACTGACAATCGTTGCAGCGCATGTGGAACACTGAAACGTTGGATGTCCCTCATAGGTTGCTATGACCTGAGTCTTCGTGTCGGCCTTCGCATGAGACATCACGACTAACGAGGTAACGCCGCGCCTTTCGAGTCACAAAACCAATACAGGCAGCTTATGAATACCCCTAATAAGCCCGTCGTGTTGAGTAGAAAGTACAGAACATCCAACTCGTCACTTCTTCCAAGAAATAGGCCTGATGGTAGAGGCGTGAGTTCAGTGGCTGAGACCCACCGATCGGGACAACTCACATGTGATTACGCCATAGCCACACCTTCAGGTTAGGGTTTCCTGCCCTCAACGCACTACTGCTTGCCAGCCAAATCTTCCATCGCCTTCTGCACCTCCAATCTCTCCATCACAGCTCTATGCAAACTCGATTGATCTCTTCTAGCAGCTTGTTTGCCTTTGGCCTTTGCTGATAAACCCGTTGGTGTTCCAGTTATCGACTCTGACGGCGACATCGAGACGGCAGAGTTGTCTGCGATAGGCGTTGAGGTAGATTGTGGATGGGGAGCAGAGGACGTAAGGTGAGAGGGCACAATGATGGGAGTTGGTCGGGGTGGGGGTGGCCACTGCATAAGATAAGAAAGTGAGCGGGATGACTGAAAATGGATCGGTGAACACTTACACCACGACGCGGTTGGTTGAAGTGCAGTGCAGCCCATGGGGGATACTCGGTCTCGAGATGGGCGAGGTGGTCTTCAATAAACTTGAGCCGATCTAGTAATGAACGTGGTGGTGAGGGTACTATACACGACGGGACCTATTAGTAACTGCGCGCAGGGTACATCTGGACACTCACCGTAGCGGACCGCAACATGTTCTTCGATATTCTTCAACCTCTCGTCCAGCCCTGGATACCTCTCAGCGGTAGCCTCTCCTTCTGTCTTGATACCTTTCCCTACGGCAGTCGCCTTGTCACCTGTCGTTTCCTCTGTCTTCACATTAGCAGACATAGTCTTCCTCAGCGGCCCATCCTCGTTCTTCGCGATGTCAAACTTCATCTGCAGATCCCTGTTCTGGGTTTTGGCGTCCGTCCTTGCACACGACGCAACTACTCCTTCGTATTCTCCATTTTCGTTCAGTTTGCGTCGTTTTTCGGACATGGAAAGAAGGAACTCTTGACGATTGGAGGCATCATTTCTGGCGCGGTTTTGTGCGAGGAACCGAGAGATAGACTTCGTTACCTAGGAATATGCATGAATATTAAAGTAATTTCTAACAGACATTATAACGACTTACCGTAGACGGAGTGCGGGGCTCCACGCCAGGGGCGAAGTGTGTGTACTCGAGCTTACGTTCGTCTAGAGAGCTTTCTGCCTTGGTATCATTTGTCCGTGCCTCCCCTGCAAATCTTGGTATAGCAGAGCCCGTCTTTGAATCATCGAATATCAACATCCACGCGGCTATCATTTGTCTTCGCAAGTTGAACCACTTACCAAACCGTCCACTAATCTCTTCAACGCCCCGGGAACTTTATCCCTTTCCCAGTCAGGGTTCATAACGAGCATATCCGATTCAAATCCTCGTAGAGCCTGTGTTAGCCCTGCTTCCCGTAAAAAGGTTACGACGACGGTGTCCCAATGTGCTTGATGGTGTGGGGAGGGTACGGTTGTGACCATCGAATTAGGAATTGCGAAATGAGGCCCGTTGGGGAGTGTGGTGACATGGGCAAATGTATTGCTTATGTCGAGTGAAGAAGGAATGGCAGCTTGTATATCCGATATGTACTGTGGAGGATTGAACTCTCCCGTGTGGCGCGACGGGTTACTCAGGCTTGCTTCATGGCTGCTTGCACCGATGTGCTCAGCATCAGGAGTGCCTGGTACCATACTGCTGCCTTCACATAAAGGAGCAATGTCGGCGTCCGATGGGTAGTTACTGTGAAAGAAGTATAGTCATTAGTGAGTATGTCACGGTGAAGACTCCGAATTGAAGATGACTCTGACTGTTCGATGAATGATTAACTCACCGACTTGATGCCTCATGCGTATTTAGTGATAATTCTGCCATACGTAACAGACGAGAACTTGACCATAATAGCACTGCTGTATGACGTGCTGTATGGTCGTGAATCAACCAACTTCGAAGTCAGGTACATATTTCAAAAGTTGGTTTGGAAAAGTTGTGAGACGCAGGTTAGTAAACGCCCAAGTGCGATCTCAAGATCTTGCAGCCTGTGGCCGGCAGTAGTGCATAGTATCAGACCTGGTATGTATCTCCAGTTCTTCTTTCTACATCTTGAGCTCTGGGCGACGCCTCTTGATTTTGAGAATCGGTATCCGTAAAGAATCATGCTCGAAAGGTCTGTCAAGCAGTTAAGTACAGTAGGAGACACATGCCCTCTAACGAGGTTTTCATTCTGACATAGCCAGTACTTGCTCTAAACAATATCGGCGACGCTACATTCCCCAGGCTCTGATGGTCACTGCGATCGATACTTACGTCCCCGTCTAGCACCCCACATCTCAAAGGCCATGCCCATTACCCGATAAACTTACACCACAGTCCTCGTGTTCAGAGTCTTAGAGCTCCCCAGTCTAAATCCGCTATGTGCATTCCAGACCCATCATCCAGGCTCAGAGCAGATTCATCCATCCCCATCTCAACCCCTCTACTCTCTGTTTCCTCTCTTCCAGCCCATTGCATAAGTTGCCTTTCAAAGGCATCCTTATCTCTCTCTGCAGCAATCAACTCGTCCATCGACTCGTATCCAGCGTCCTATATGGCGTGGCAGTTAGTATGCTAATATACTCTGTAATTGACCATGTAAAAGAGGTGCAGGAGGAGCGTGGGAGTGTGCAAGGGAGGAAGATGTACTTCAAGTTGGAGAAAACGTACATCATGTTCGTCGGGTTGTCGAAACTGGGACTGCGAGTCCTGTGGATTTTCATCTTGTAACATTAATTAATCAATATAATGGTGTTACTGATGACAATCGTGTGCCAACACCTACCATCAGCCTCAGCGTCGAAGATTATGTCGTAGTCGATGTCATTCGCGGTGACGATCCCTGATACGTTCTCTGCGTACCATGCCTTGATTCTGGGAGTGACGGAGATAAGCGTAGTATGTATCTGAGTCCATGGTTTACATTGGTATGCTGCAAGGATTAACCAGAGATCTCCGGGGAAACGGGACGTACCATGTAGACAACACAGCCAACCAAAGCGACGAGGGCAACGACGAGAACCAGGAGATTTATCCTTCTTTCCATGTCAGTGAACTCAAGTACTGAATACGCAACACGCATTGTGGGTACAGCTATTGGAGTTGAGGACGAGTGGCAAGATAACGAAAGGGGCGTACTCAACCTTTCGCCTATATACGTCCGCCGCTGCTTGAGGTCAGTCTAAAAAAGCGTGTCGGTGCCCAGGATGAAAAAGAGCAGGAACGCAGTGAAGACATAGATCTCCGCGCTAGCTTGTTCCAAAGGAACACAATTGAGACTCGGACAACGGTCTGATTGTAAGTGTTGAGTACTTATCTCCCTCTTCGTCCTTTCTTACCTACTTGCTTTGTTTGATATTCAGTACGCCGCGCGCCGGCCTGATGCAAGCGGACAGCGATTAGGAAATGTGATACAGATTGCCACCCCGGTGTCACCTCTCCCAGCAAGTCATGGGATCATGCTTGCCCACCGTCAAGTTTTGAAGGTTTGACTAACATCACTGAGTCGACGGAATGATGACGGTAGAAAACAACAGCTGTTTCCTAATTCGTCCGGTGGAGTGAAAGCATTAGACGCTCGAAGACCAGCCTGCCACTGGCAAGTGGCGTCGAACGAGCCTGTCTCAGACCGGTAATGAGTATTCTAGTTCCTCTACATCCGAGTCGTGAGCTCTCAACATCTTCTATAGAGGAACCCCACTGACATCCCCGACACTACAGTCTTGCAAATAGGCCGGGTCACGCGGTTGTTTTCTACAAAAGTGCTAGCCAGAACATGCGTAGCTTTCAGAGGCCGAAGACAATTGCGACAAAAGGGCAGCTGTAGACTGATCCCTTTTCAGCCCTCGGACTCAATGATCACCATTTTAACATGATCAGCAACTTATATCGTCATGGAAATATCGACCCCTTCTTGGATAGTGTACACTGCTCAGAACAAGGTGGCGGTCGCCAAGGTTGAGAGCGATGATCGAGTATAAAGCCAGAGAGGTGAGTAAACTTCAATACCCTCTTTCTCACATAGAATTTATCATCAGCTTCTTATCATACTACAACCCATGGACCTTGTTTACAACATTACTTGCCACAGAATCATCCGACTCGTGGTCATTTTCCTTCGGATCAGGCAATACATTCTCCATTTCTTTCTCCGAGTAGTGAGTCTCAACCCTGCAATAAAGAAACTCATACAGACTACTAACTGTACTGCTTACGTATCTGGTAGTGGCAGGCCTCTCCGCCATTGCCACCACAAGTCCCGCAAGATCCCATATCACACCTCCCTGTCGAAGTCTTCGCCAATATCCTTACCTGGGTAGCAGTATATGAGGTCAAGGATGTGGATGGCAGCGCGGCTCATGCGATCACTAACTGTGCGCAGGTATGCAGCAGCTGGGCGAAGATCATCTACCCCAGGCGGTTTCGACGTCTTGTATTCAGACGAAGTGTAATGGACCTGAAGAACTCTCCTTTGCATCGCCCCAGCGCTATACCACGTTTCTGCCAGTGGTCGAATACTCTAACTCCGATATCTGTATACACAAAACAGGCGACGTGGAAGAACTTCGCTCGCTTCTTGGAGGAAAGTCGCGGTCGCCCCCTCTCGTTCATCATCCAAGAGCTCGTCCTTCACGATGACCCACCCTCTCGCAAGGCGTATCAAAACACATGGTTTACCGAGGGTCAGCGCAAGCTATCCTCTAACCTTCGTGGTATGCCTCGGTTGTGGCTGACTTCGCGTTACTACTCGAGCATCCTGGAGTCGTTGCCAAACCTTCGCATCCTGACACTTAACTCGAGTTTTGCCTTGGCCTGTGTCACCGCTAGTTCTGCCAAGGTGGTTCAGGGAAAACAACTTCAAACTCTTCATATCGGCCGAAGTCTGTGGTGGTACCATCCAATGGATCTTTCCATCTTTCTCCTCCCTTTCACGAAGGTTGATGAGCTAGTATTGGATAGCCTGCAGATGCTGTGGGGATCCAGTGATTACAGCGACAACGATGACAGCGTGCGCCAGAGGTGGAGTCGATACGAGGGCCACAAAGTCGAAATCGAAACTATTCGCGCTAGGTTCACCCCTCTCCCTCCTGAAGATCCTTACATCGAGGACCGTCATGAGCTCGAAATTCCTCACAACCTCGGATGGAACGCCCTCACCTCCATCTTGAAGCCACAATCTCTGAAGTATCTCAAATCTCGAGAAGCAGCAGCGTTCTACCCGCTCGAGCTCAGTGAGCAGTTCTTTCGCACCTTCGGTCCTGGTCTTCGCAAGCTGGACTGCGGAACATTCTGCTGTTCCTCACATACAGAGGCGCCCCTGTGTAGGCAGACTAGCACAGTCAAACACGTTCCGCGCCTTGTGCAGTTCTGCAGAGGCATCGACAAACTCTGCTTCCGAGTTGAACCTCGCGGGGGGTGCACATGGAGGCCGGGTGTTAATCCTCAGCCGGCGGATGAGGGCTGGACAATAGCGATGGATGCCCTGAAAAGAGCTGAACCAAAAGCCGTCGAAATTACCATCCACCTCGTAATTCTTTTTGACAAGTACGACAGCCACAGCGACGAGTGTTGCAGAAGAAAGATCCATGCAGCGGCACACAAGCGCGACTACACCCTATTGCATGCTACCCTCGGAAAGCTACCAGCTCTGCGAGAAGTAACCTTTCGCGTTGGTTTGCGCCCCCTTGCTGTCGATAAACTGGACGCGCCTTTGGCGCACCACGCCGACGAAGCAGTCAGAGTTGTCCAGTCCCTCATCGATGCTTCCAATCCTGCGCGACACTACCCGGATTTGCGCACACGTCTCTCATGGACTTATGTCACCGATACTCACTCCCCGTAGTATGTGATGCGTACTCATAAAATATATTACAGTGTACTAGTATACGAAGGACCAGTCATAGGTCGTCTAATAGTCAAGGATGTTTAATTGGTTCTGAATCGGCTTGCGCGCCAGTGTTCGGTCTCTGCCCGCCTTGTCACTCGTTAGCCGACCTTTTGCGTGAGATATACCGAGCACCGTGAGTATCTGCCACGATGCAAACCTACGAATACGTGGCCACAACTTGATTCACACCCACTACGATCGTGGCCGTCACCGGCTATATAACCACCAGCACCTGAACTGACGCGATTATAGTGCGGCGTTTGCCGTTCCCCCGTAATCATGGACTCTGTGACCATCCTCATCGCCGCACTCCTTGCAATCCCAGCCATAGTTATCTATCGCATCGCGTTTTCGACTCGAACCACCACCAGCTCAAATCAAGAGCCTACCGAGACAGAGAAGAAGACCGAGGAAGAGTCAAAGACCATCATGCAGCCCGCTAGAGATGATCTGCAACCACCGAAGGACGACCCGTGGACGCTCCAGCAGTTGAAGGAGTTCGACGGGTCTGATCCGTCGAAACCCATTTACGTCGCTATTAAAGGTACGAATCCATGTTCCCTACGAGATGTGTATGCGGAATTCTGGACATGACACGCGTATCTAGGCACGGTATTCGACGTGTCACACAAACGCGAAACGTACGGCAAGGGAGGTTCCTACAACCTCTTCGCTGGCAAAGACGCTTCGAAAGCATTGGGAAAGTCGAGTCTGAAGGAGGAGGATGCGTCGCCTGACTACAGCGAGCTCCCCGAGGCGGAGTTGAAGGTGCTTAACGACTGGCATGACTTCTTCAAGTACGTTTCCTGCTTCATGTCCCGTCCGATATGATGCTGAACATGACTATCTGCACTAGGAAACGATACAATATCGTAGGGAAAGTTACAGACTTGCCTCCTGCAGTGGCGAACCTATAGCCAGGGCTCTAATCGGACAATCAGCTGTACATCTACTTTTGCATCGGGGAATCTGTATTGCTACGTTTACTCATCGACATCAGTGTCCTGGAGCATGACAGGTGTTATCCTTCCATGTTCCGTGTGCCATACATGGGACAGCTGGGCCTGGTGGTATAGCGATTCTAGCAGCTCCGAAATTCCATGCATCCTTTAGTGCCTTACCATCCTCGATGCTCTGACCGAGTATACAACTCATAGGAACTCTGTGCCCAGCACGAGCACTGCCCCGACCCTTGACGGAAACGCAGAACTCAGTTCAGCAAAGGTTATATTAATTGTAGACCCTTTACAGAACTATGTGGAGGTGTGTGGCTGAATACCCCCGAACCTGATCGTCGTTCATTTACTAACTTGGAAATCATAATATACGCAGATCCGGAACTTCTTGAAGCTTAGGTGAAAGTTCATCAACCCTGTACGACAATGAGCCATCGATCTGGGAGAGGAATGGATAGCTATCCAGACTCAAATCGCGTAGAGGACTAACCAATGTTCGTCCTGTTCCCAGTAATCGTACCGATGTGATCTTCGTTTCCGGATAGGATGAACCACCGGAATTCAGTACGTCTATTTGGCTGCTCAAAGTGGAATGATAATGTCTGACTTCAGGGATTACAGGAAGTTTGTTTCCAGCATAGTCGTGTCATGGCCCGCAGAGACCGCGAGGTACCTCCATTCGAGACTTATGCAGGGTAGACATGGTTTCATTCAGGAACTTCAGCTTTCGCCAACGTAACTCTCCTCACGAAACATGAGAGTTTACTTGCTGTACTGTTCATCCAGATGTGGGGCGTTATAGCACCACGTGAGTACCCATACTATCTTTGTTGACAAGTCCAAGCCAGGCTAATACGGTCCGTATCAGGTGACGAAGCACTGTACAGTAAGTTCAGGCTTCATGAGGCCTGCTCTTCCACTTCCATACTCCCTGCCAGCCTACTGAACGTTCGTGTACCGACAATACACACCACACACCCGAAACCTTGAAGACTCCGACACTAAACACAGCTAAAGCCACCGAACCGCGACTTCTTTGAACTATGTACACCCTCCCGCCATCACTTCCATATCCCAACATCCACACCCCTTCTTCTCCCTTTCCATACCTATGTACCTCGCGGCCTCCAGTCGGTCTCTGTGCGAACCCGTCCGAAGTGGCGTACATGTACAGTAAGTTTCTGACCCGTCGTTACATACCATAGAACTCACTGTACCGCTATACAACAGCCGTACAAACCGAAGACGTTCAATACAGTAACACCCCTCGGGTTCCCAGAGGTGTACAATTGTCTCACGCCGCAGATGTTGCTTACATAGATCATGTGCATGTGTGGCTGGAGGGGTCGATAATGGTATGTCGGACCCGCATCATCTGTGCCGTCACGAGCTCATCATCAATCCCAGAATACAGAAATACAGAGGCGCCCCTGACCTACTTCTTCCCGCCCCTTGCGTGCAATTTTGGCCCTGTACGGCTCATGTTGGCTGTTCGACGATCCTCGTTTTCCATCGGCTCATTTACACCGTGGCCCAGGCGATCTCTAACGCAGCAAGCCTGAGTGTAGGAGACTCCAAACAAAGTGTCTGCATGGTTGCGCGATTACGTTGTGACGATGGCGTTCAGTAGCATCTCATCGCCCTCCTTACTACATCCGTACCCGGTGGCGTTCTCCGAGCTCTCACAACCCGGCTTTTCAAACCCCACTTACTTATTGGACCCGTATTTCCGGCCTTTCAGAATATGCTTCCACGCACGTCAAGACATGCATGGCCAGCTGTGTCTAGTGTGGAGGGCTGAGATCCGGATCTCAGGCTCATGCCATAATATCTCCTAATACTTGTTGATGGTAAGTACAGTCCACGCTTTGCAATTCCGGTAGCTGATCATGGGGTTCTGCATACTAGATTCGACTTGGATACCCAGTTTGCGTGCGTGCGGCTGTGTACAGAAATTGCTGTATCTTCCAGTTCTCTGGGAGACCTGATTGACTTGGTTTACACGTCATCCGAAGGCCCGTGTGTGCATCTTCCATCTCATTTGGATACGTAGATATGTTCTAACCTACTCCATCGCCTAGTTAATTTGAAGGCCCACGAACTTGAAATTTTTCGTGTTGACACATGAGTCAGTTTCGGTTATTTGCATCTCATCTCGTATTTGTTGCAATATCTCGTTCACAGTCGCGTCTCTTTTGACAGACAGGCGCAGCTAGCTCCGACGACGGCGAGCCTCAGTGAACTTTATTCGGACCTGAACCTATCGGGCAGGGATACGATATTCCATCAACAGACGGGTGACGTAACAAGATTTCTCGTCCGTGGCGGTTCACACATTTACTCGTGGTACTCCGTGGTCCTGTACAGTTGCTCTCTCAGGTAATGCCAGTCGCAGACTTCGCTGCCACATGCAATAATGCACACACGCAGGATCTTCATCTCAGCGACAGCGGCCTCTACGATTCAATTCAATCCGATGAACTCTAACTCTCGGTCAGGCCGTCGTTGCCACTAATATCGTTCGTTTATTGCCTGGATGGGAAATTCGCTGAGGGGCAGTGGTGCGATTACATACGCGTACACGCTATCCGCACTGCGTTTACGTGGTGCGCCTGCACCCCTCCCTGCGCACGATTATGCTCGTGGATACCTGTATGATACGGTTTGTCCGCGGCTTGACAAAGTTGGAACTCCTACACGGCAGTGCCGCACAAAAGTTGAAGGCAACTGATTCATATTGGACGTGTATGTACAGTTGCATCAGTCTTCTTTTCTGCTGTTATAGGCAAGATGGTGCCGTCGCGTCTAGTTGAGTTTCTGCTCAAGGCAGTTAGCACACTTTTGGGGCCCGGCCGGTCCACGAGACGTTTCGAGGTCTGAACGCTATGACTGAGCACTGAGTCGCAACATGGTCGAAAGAGATATGGATACGAAGGGCTTGAACTGCTTGTCCCTTTCCTTCATACACCCAGGAAAGAAGTCGCGACCGTGGATATGGACAAATGACACCTGTTGATACAGTATTCCGTCGAAGGCATGTCCAGTTGGGACTCCCGATGCTAGCGTCAGACCTCTTTC
>JAXQGX010000961.1:0-10588 GCA_037040455.1 Irpex sp. P115-07
CCGCCACCTTCGGTCCCGGCGAAGCGTAGTGTGACGCAGCGGTCTCAAGTTCAAGTACCTCCCTCAAGGTCTAATTCAGGGACACCTGCCCCGGCGAACATAGGGCCACGCCCCTCCCCGTCCTCTCGGAAGCCTAAGCGAGCGAGCAGGCGGGCAACTCCTGATGTACGGCCGACTCCTCCTCCGATTACACTTCCCTCGCCTACGGATCCGCCCCCTGCAAACTTTCTACGTAATCAGCAAGCTCTTCTAGGTCTGGCGGGGCTCGTCGGCGGTGTCAACCCGGCCAATCTCTCCGTTCAAAGGCATACGCGTGGAGAATCAGCTAGTAACCCTATCGTGGTGGAAGACGTACCGGATACGCCAAAAATCGGACGAAGGCCTGTCAATGACCCCTACTTATCTGGCCCAATGCCGACGCCTTCGGCGCAAGAAGTGGTGTCTACTTTGGTAAGGCAGAAGAACCTGTATCCCCTCGTCAACGCTCTCGTTCGTTTGGTCAACAACGCTGCCGGAGTACCCGTTCCTGTCCCTTATACTCAGCCAGTATCCGCCTCTACTCCCACTGCCGGTCCTTCCCAGCCAGCCAGCTATTTACCCGCGTACTATTCGTATTCTCCGTACCAATACTCCTACCCGTATACCTATCCTTATTCTTACCCTTACGCCACCTCTTATCCTCATGCAAGTTACCACCAGTACGCTGTGCCATTCCAGCCACCGCCCATGAAGAAAAGGAAACTCACGAATGTACCCGCTGGTGCAGCCGACTGGGACGTACCGTATCCATTTCCCGCGGGACAAGGGCCACGAGACTACCACTCGACTTGGGCGCGCCATAGGCAACAACAGCTGCTGGACGATCTCGTGGGACTGGTGAAGAGTGCCTCTCAGAAGGCTGCTGCAAAAAAGGCGAAGGACGAGGCTGGGAGTGAGGCTGCTATCGGGTCGGTTGAGTATTATAAGGAAAGGTTCTTGAGGCATTGTAGACCGCCGTCTCCGGAGCCTGCTGAACGTTCAGAAGCTGAGCCAGAGCAAACGGTACAGGTTGACAATACTCCTCCTCCAACTCCGAAGATTGGAACTTTACGCCCAGCGTTTCCTCAAACCGCCGACGCGTCAACGCCCGAGAAGGGATCTGTGGCCCCGGTGCCGAATGTCATACAGGGCACGGATGACGAAGGAAGCAGCTTGCCAGAACCACAAAACCTCGGTACAGATTCCACTCAGAATGATGTCGCTGAAACCGTCGGATCGGAAACCCCTCCTACAACTGGTGCCGAGTTCCTATCTTCTATGTTTCCTCCGATATCTCCACAAGGCCAGAACACAAGCACAAGTGTTCCTGGAAGTTCAGACTTGGACGAATTGCTAGCGTTGTTGAACGACATACCTGCAGGTGATTTGGATGCCATCTTCGCGTCGTCGGAGCCACAGCCGGAGGATCCTTCGTCTAGCTCCTCCTTTTTCCCTGATCTGCTACCTGCGAGTTCGTCTTCAGAGCTTCCAGCTCTCGACAATTCACAGCTACCGGCTCTCGATCCTTCACTGTTCGCGATGGACCCATCCCTTCTCGCTATCGACCCGGCGCTCTTGGCCATATCGTTCCCTCCTGCAGGAAACCAGCCGGCCACGACGTCTACAGAAACAGAGGTGGCAGGATCTTCGAATGACCCCTTCCCCGCGTTCTCAATGCCACCTGCTGCTAGCACGGCGTCGTCCACCCCACCCTTGGCCGGTTCACCGATGTCCTTTGCCGACCAAGACCCGCAAACGCCTAACTGGGACTTCAATTTCCCTGAACCCGATATCGCTACGGCGGACGGTGAGTCTACGAATGGAGGGGGCACAGTACAAACAGGTGGGTCGTCTTTATTTGATAAAGATTTGAGGAGACGGGTGTTAATGAAGGGGTTAGATCATACGAATTTGCTTGGTGGGGATGATGGTGTAAGGCGGAGAGACAAGGGGAAGCAGAGAGCTACCGAGGCGGATTTTGTGGATGTACGACGGGACCGCTCGATGTCGACGTCTGGATCGACGGTCGGATATGCCACACCAGGATTGGCCAGCGGGAGGGGGTCTGCGACACCAATGCCTACTGCACTCGCGAGAGAAATCGTCACGCCAAGAACTCAATTAACGAATACCTCTACTGTTCCGTCAGCTCACTGGCCATTGCCTCTCTCTTTGCCTTCATACGCGCCAACGTCAGTACCAGCGAAAACACCATTCCTCGCGCGATCGACTGTCAATAAACGCGCCGCTTCGTTGCTGCAAAGGAAGAACAAAGAGGATATCATACGTCGCGCGAAGCTGATGCGTGCGCAGATATTGGAGGAGATCGAGCGGGCGAAGGTGGAGTTGTGGGAGACTACTATGGAGGGTGGGTGTTTGGCTATGTTGGCTAAGGAGCGGGAGAAGTTGATATGAGAGGGAGTAAAGTCTGTCTGTTTGGAAACAACAGTTCAGCGCGAAATTACTGCAGTTGAAGTATTTGAAGTATGATAGTCGTTGTGCACGTATCACTTACGATGTTGTAATGAAGAATTCTTGAAGTCTTGAAGAGTGGCTTGCCATACAATCCTGTGGGTTCGTTTGAGGAGGGATATCCCGTAATAATTATAGGATTAAAGACATTAAGGTACTCTGGTGTATGCAACTAAGAGGACGTGGATGGGGTGCTATCTTCCTTCCGTCGATCCTCTGCTCTGGGGGCATTTTCAAACTTGTCAAACCCGAGCGAGGCCTGTACGGTCTCGTCCGAGGCATCAGGCTCCAGATGGCCTGAAGAGTTTCTCCGCGCGCTACAAGATTAACTTTAAGTGAGTCCCATGGCGCGTTATCATGATACTGTAACGTACCGGAAGAACGTGTAAGACAAAACGACGTCGTCCAGATTGCGGCACGCTGGGTCGTCTAGGATATCTTTGTCAATGAAAAATAGGAGGGGCATGTCGACTTCTTCTCCTGCAAGGAGCTTTTGCTCTTCGAAGCAGAAACATTCTACTTTTGCAAAGTAAGGGGCAACCTAACATAATCCTCGTTAGCGCTACAGCTTCTGCAGTCTGAACTGCAATACGATGACGAACCCTATCCGGTGTCACGTTATAAGTAGCAATCCCAATGATATCCTCTTTCGACTTGTTCTTCGCCTTGTAGAACGCCAAACTAGTCTCACCAGGCAACACGCTGACGATCCTCTGTTGCGGTACGAACGACCAGGGCAGTGCGTCCGATGTGTCAGCGTTGAAATGGACCTTGATCCGCTTGGCGTCTTCGACGGGGACGAGACGGTCGGCCTCGAATTTGCCCATGCCGACCTTGGGGGTACCAGCGAAACCGGTAGCAGCGCAGAACATGCGGTATAAGGGCACAGCAGCGTAGGTCACTCCTACGCCCATGATTATCTGAAAGAACAGTGGTTATGTTATATGGTGTACGAAGAGAAAGTAAGGGGGTACACGCACCACGGCGGAGGTGTACATGAACAGACTGCGGTTGCGTGCCTTGTATACTTCGTCTCTGGATGCATACCGTGGCTTGCCTCTTGGTGGTGGAGGTGGAGGTGGTTGAGACGATGAAGGGCCCGCTTCGGTGGCATACGACCTGCGGTACGATGTCTTCCCGTTAGCCTGACTGGTAGACCTTGCTCGCGACGCCCGAGCGAAGCATTGTGAGTATGACGAGACCTGAAGACGTCTGAGAACGTTTGCTTTATGAGCATTATAAAAACATACCGCTGGCCTTCGAGAGGAGGATGCAGCAGTCCAAGCTTGTCGCAAAGGAGCTGCTCGGAGGCAGCAGTTCATGGTCAGGAAGGGTAATTGGGCGTCTGGGCTAGTCTGGGCATCTGAAGCCATGAACGTCTCCTCCGCGGCAACCTCTCTTGTTCCCAGCCACCACTCTAACTTTCTCTTCGTGTTCTCATCTCCTTTCGCCTGGTAATTTTTAGAAACATTAAGCATGTCAGAACAGGCATCGTCTTCGTCTGCGCCACCCAAGAAGGCACCCGCGCCCGCGGCGGACGTTGATATAGAGAGGCTCCTCAGCCGCGAGGCCAACGCATTCCAGCGGGAGTTGGAGGTCGAGAGAATATTGAAGGCTTTCAAACTCAAGTATGTTCATCACTATAACTCTCATGCCATGCTCACATAATTCATAACATCGTTCATAACCGCAGCCCATATGAAATCCTGGATATAGACGAAACCGCCACCACAGAAGAGATCAAGAAGAAATACAGACAGCTCTCGCTTTGTAAGAACTCACCCTTCCAGCTGGCAGCAGTCGCGTGAGCGCGGCAAGCTTCCTACATACTGCCCTGTCTGAACATGCATGATTGACGAACACATCTCGTACGTTATCCTGTTTCTAGTCATCCATCCTGACAAGACCCCCCATGCTCGTGCTCCAGATGCTTTTGACCTCTTGAAGAAGGTGCGCGTCAATATTGCACCTCCTCTCCCTATATATGTTGATTGACTCTCTGTACAGGCAGAATCTGAGCTGTCGGAGGAGGGGACGCGGGAAGAACTCGACGCTATCGTCAAGCAAGCCCGCAATCTTGTACTCAAGACTCTGAACCTGCCTACCACGATAAAGGATGACGATCCGCGGCTGAAAGACGCTGTACCTCCATTCAGGCAGCAAGTGCGAGCGAAGTCCAAGGAGCTTCTCATTGACGAAGAAGTTCGCCGGCGGAAGTGGGTGATACATTCACATCTGGAGACATATGTTGTTCTCATTAATTCATCATAGAGCTGTCAAGATGAATTTGGCGAATGAGGGTCTCGAAGCAAAGAAGAAGGAAGAAGAAGTGAACGCCAAGAAGCGCAAAGCCGAGGAGGATGCTGCATGGGAAGGTCAGTAGTATGTTTAACTGTACACCTCAGATAGATTGCTCATGTAGGCGTGCACAGCCAATCGTGAGGAACGTGTTGGTAGCTGGCGTAACTTCGCCAATAGCAACAAGAAGAAAAAGAAGTCGAAGGTCGCGGTTCTTGGCTGAGCTGGGTCGAACGTAGAGTAGTCGTATATTACGTGAGTCTGTCCAGATACCGCTCAATTAAGTCTATTTAATAACACGAAATGACAGATACATGAGAGCAATGCGCGTTGTATTCCATAATCTTATTCTTCAACCACTTCCCAAGAAAATCGCTGCGATAGATAACGCAGGCTCAGCTAATCAGAGATTTCAATTATATCCTCTGGAGGTGGCTGCGAAGCAGCCATCCGTCGCCTAACATGTCTCGTTGGAACCGGCACGTTTTCCTTTCCATCCGCATCGTCGTCATCGTCGATTACGATAGTTCCTAGATCTACGACTGGCGGCGTGCGCTGCGCACGATTGCGCGGTGGAAGAGAACCACGCAACGTGTGCGATGTCTGAGTCGCCGATGACACGCTTGTCTCTCTCTTCGTAACGTGTGTGCTAGTGCTGGTAGATGCGACGAGAGTCGTCGAAGTCCCTGCAGTGCCCGAGAGTGCCTCCTTCTCCGCCTTCTCGACTTGCGAAAGGAAGTCCTCGTTGGCATCGAACTCGAACTCGTAATCCGAGCTGTATTGGCTCTGGTCCTTTGCGGGCACATCTGCCTCCGGATCCGGGTGAATAGTCACAGGCGGTGCGTCTTTCCCTCTGAATGCCGGCGGCCTTCGAGGTGGGGAAGCGATTTTCTCTTCGTCGGACTCAGAGTCAGGGACTACAACTGGCTCTTGTCCGATATGAGGTGACAGTCTGAACTCTCGGGACAAGGGAACCTCCCGTGCTTTACCCTTCCCAGAGCCTGAGGACGCTGTGAAGTAGCGCGATGAGACTGTTGAATTGGTAGGGGTTTCTGATGAAGGAGGGCTCTCGATGTGGCTTCTTACGGGAACTTTCCGGCGTCGAGGGAGTTCTTCGTCGTCTTCGTGTAAGGTGCGCGATGGACCAGATACAATTGGTTCTGGTGGCTTGTCGAGCTCTTGCAACGGTGAGCGGGGAGGTTGTCGTGGGACAGCGGGGCGCGGTGGGGAGCTGCGCCTTGCAGGCGCTGGAGGTGGATTACGAGCGGGAGGTGGAGGTGGAGGGGGCTGGTTTGCAGCAGGTGCGGCCGGCGGGTTATCGTTGTCATCGGGTGCGTCGCCCAAGCTAGTGTGTTTCCTCAAAACGCGAAAGGGATCACAGTATTGTCTATCACGTACCCGAGACGGTCTCTCAGGCTCTGAACAAAGTCTGCGTCTTGCATGTTTTGCCTGTCTTCTGTCTGGTAGCCCTTCATGATGACCTTGGAAGGCTCCAAGAAGGCAATGCCGCGACGGATGAGCACATCCTTCAATTGCAACTAACGTATCCTCGTTTAGCCCTCAGGATAACCTTGATAAGACACTTGGAAGACTGTGCAACCCACCTTGAATCCGAGTGGCGTCTCGCCAAGTTGAAATTCTGGTATCCGTCTATATTCGATAGCGTCCATAACGGTAGACCCATCGCTAATCTGGAACTTGAGCATCCCGCGCGGGTAGTTGGGCACTGCACCTCCTTCCTCATCCTGGTTCTCCTCTTCTTCGGCTAAGCCAGCTAAGTCTGCTCGCTCGAGCCGCGCTTGGCGTACGTTCTGCAACGAAAAGGCGCTGTGGCCTATTTCCGTAATGGAGACTATCTCCACGAGTACTGGAGGGCCACGCAGAGTGATGTTATCCTGTTCTGCTATGTTTTGAGGCAGTCCTGTACCTGCTAGCATAGAGTCATTAAGGTTTGACTGGAGGAGCTGAGAGTCGACATTGTAGAGTATTGCGTCGAGATCTTCGCGTTTAGAGGGGTTCAGCTGGAATTCAGACTCAATCCAGGAGTAACATCCTTCCAGCCACTCCTAGAGCCATTTCAGCAGATAGAGAGATTGTATAGTAGTGAGATACGTACCGGGTCTACCTGAGGTTTAGGGTACGTTCGTTTGACCCACTGCGCGACCTGCGGTGGTACCATGGATGAGTACTATCAGGACACTGTAACTACTTAGGGTTAACGTTTGTGTCGGAGGTCTATGATGAACGATAAATGACACAACCTTAGAATATGCTTTGGAAGCTCACATTTAGAAGACAGTGTACTTATCAACTCTTCAGAGGCACCTGTTGTTAAGTAATGTGCACTTGCCAGTGCTAGTGACACTGGTAGTGCTACTAGTGCGAGGCGCCCAATAGTAACGTTGAACGTTGACTGTGACAATGTCAGAAAGTGTTAGTACCACGGTCGGGAACGTTAGGGCTCACGTAACCTCTTGAACTGAAGTGAACCTTGTCGTGGCCTAGCGTTGTTCGTTAAAATCAACACCAGAAAGGCAGTGGCACTTTATGATGGTGGTTAGTGGACAAAGAACATTGTTCGCGACTCACGCGCCGACGCGCCTTGTCACGCGAGCGTCACATTTATTCGCTCCCCGCCTCCGAGTCGTCGGCGAAACTGATCGAACAGTGGACCTACAGAGGTACACAGATCATGGAGCCAGCTCATCACACGTTGCGATCTGGGCAGCGGTACCGATGGCGAACATCCCCAGGGCAATAACTAACTCAGCGACCGTACCATTGTAAAGCGATGACACGGATGCCGACGCACCGCACAGGCCCAGGATACTTATTAGTAGGAGAATAATGCGTGACTAGAATTCCGAGTCGTTTCCTAATATACAAGATTCAATAGCGTGCTAAGTATTATACAGCGGGATAGAGTTGGGTATCAATTCATGCGGGGATTGGTGGAGCGTCAGGCTCGTTCAAGTACCACGCCACTATACGCTATTGTTAGCACGACCCGCCTACGAACCAATACAATATGAAGGACTCACGATCGCCAGTCATGTTCTTCTCATTCATCGTCTGCCCGTCTCCGAGCCAATACAAGCGGTTCTTGGTGCTGTCGATACGCTCATAGTCGTAGTCTTCCCAGCGAGGGTTCGCGAGCGCCTTCATGGCGTGGAGATTGCTTCCTGGCCAGAGACCGACGACAGTACCGTCGTCAGACGTATACCAGGCCTTGCACTTGTCCATGTACACCGTCTTCGGGAAGTAGTGCTGATGTTATAGGCCAAGATTAGCATCTCTAGATATTCATAATGTAGACTGCATGAGCACTTACTCGCATATGCTGCATCCAATCCGCCGTAGCCTCCTTCTTGGGAGCCATCGCCTTCAGGCGCTCCCGCTGCAACTTCGCCGCGCACTTGACGATGTACATCGCCTGGCTCTCCAGCATCGAGATCGTCGAATTCGTATTGACACCCGAACCAGGTCCGTACATGAGGAACATATTCGGGAAGCCATCGACGGCGACAGACATGTATGCCTCAGCGAGAGGAGACCATCGGTCGTTGAGCTTGGTGTTATTTCTGCCGACGATGTCGAAGGGATAGTGGTAAGAGACGTCAAATCCGGTGGCTAGTACGAGAACGTCGAGGTCGTTGTGGCGG
Source organism: Irpex sp. P115-07 (assembly GCA_037040455.1). NCBI lineage: Eukaryota > Fungi > Basidiomycota > Agaricomycetes > Polyporales > Irpicaceae > Irpex > Irpex sp. P115-07. The sequence continues at coordinate 8,451 of JAXQGX010000961.1, forward strand.
CCGTCTGTGAGTTCGACGCCTGTGCGAGTGATTTGTTTGATGGGAGTCGTCTCGTAGGTAGTCTGAAGAAATTCAGGAAGTAGTGAGTACTTCGATAAATGAGCTTTAGGTCTTCAAGTGAAATACTCACATTGTCAGCGCAGAGGGCCTCCAAGTACCCATTCCCGGGGGTAAGTCGGCGACAGAACACCGAGAAGTCAGGAACAACTACAATGCGCAGGTCAGCGTTCCACAACTTTGTAGGTCAGATAGAGCGGAGCGACGTACGTTTCTCTGCAAGCTCGGGCTTGTTGACCAGATGTCTCTTCATCTCTGCTTCGAACTGCGCCTTTGCCTGCTTCTGCATGTCGGAATCACGGATCGAGAGCATATGAAAGACCTGGTGTGGCCGTATGTCACGATGTTAGCCGATCTAGTTGTGAGATGGCGATGAGATCATAGACGCACGTTAATATCGTGCTCCAGCGCATGCCTGAACTTCTTCGCGAATTCAGGGTCTTGGAGCCGTTCGAGCTCCTCAGGAGTGAAGTTCTCTGTAATAATTGAGTCGGTCAGATCGGACACCACCAGCGCCCAGACTAGGTTGTGGGACACGTACGGTTTGTGTCATCAGGCTGTCGCCCTAGTTGAGCTTTGGTCTCCGTCAGACCGAAATCGGGTGCAATCCACGTTTTCTGTCTGCCGTAGTTGACGAGAGTCTTCGCCTTTGGATGGAGGGCAGCGACGGTTTGTATACCAGACGATCCCTGCAACGATGGTTAGTCTCGTGGGATGTAGGGAATTCACTGGTGAATGATAACGTACATTTCCGATGACGCCGATTCTCTTGCCCTCGACGTCCTTGTCATGAATGTGATAGTCCGCGGTATGTGCAAGCAGTCCCTTGAACTCATTGAGTCCCTCAATGTTGGGCCACTTCCACCTGCAAAGACTCCCGACGCCGAGCACAAGTATATCGCAAGTCTCCTCGAACTCCTTGCCACCATGGCGGACACGTATGGTCCATTTGCCTAAGGGCTCGTCCCATTTGGCGTAGGTCAGCTCGTGTTCAAGCTGGATGTATTCTCGAATCTTGTACTTGTCAACGACTCGTTCGATGTTCTCTTGTATTTCGTCGCCGTTGGAGTAGAATTTGGACCATTGGGACTAATGAAGGTTTAGTTCAGTTGAGTTGGATGGTCGACCAATTAGTGGCGCGTGTACGTACGTGATCTTCAAATGAGAACTGATACTATATTTATACAGCGGTCAGATATGAAGGAAGTCTAGCGTGGGGATAATACGTACACAGTGGCTAGGAACATCACATGCGACGCCCTGTAATGAAGGTTAAACGGAGCCTCAGTTCAAGCACACAAGGTACATCGCAGTGAAGGCCTACTGACAGGGTATTTGTTGGCAAACCATGTACCACCAACGCCTGCCTGTTTCTCGTATATCTTGAAGTCGAGGTTCGGTATCTTCTGTCTGAACCTGTGAGGCCAGAAAATAGGAGTGTCAGTCCAGTGCATGTATACGGGCAAGGGAAGTAATGGACGAACCTACAGTAGCGGCAAAAAGTCCTGCAACATCCTTATATGGAAGGTGTACTTTGTACGCTTTCGTTGCGATTTCGGGCAGCGTCGATGTACGTAAAATCACCAAAATATTTACTGTAGGAGTAGTTGATATATACTGTAATGCTGCGTAAAACCCGCCCAAGATGAATGAGGATACATTGAGATATACAACACATACAACAACTACCATCAATCCTGTAGTTGGACAAATATTACCCTCTGAATCAAGCAGGGAACAGTAGGTCTGTAGCTGATAATAATGCTCAAGTACTCCTTGACACAACCCCGATGTGATTGGATGATTCCGCTGAGAAGGTGGCTTGAGAGGTTGGCTCAAAATATACTGTCTTTACGTTACAAATCACTACATGCTCGTTAAAATTTGGGAACCAGGCAAATTGGATCCATAAACATTAATACAGGCTACTATAGATGCCAAGATAATTATGAGATATAAACTGAGAATATGCATGTCCATGTGCAATTTCTAGACACAAGAGATCTTTCAGGCCAACCACAGATGCACAAATTAATCCACCTAAGACATTGATTTCGGAATGAAATTGTGCAGGCGCTCTT
>JAXQGX010000962.1:0-10547 GCA_037040455.1 Irpex sp. P115-07
TCGTAAGTGTATCCACGATCCAGGAGCCATCGCCCGACTTCCTGTCTGTGTCTCGATGGGACGTACAGGTCCAGGTCTGAATAATCGTAGTAGACTTTAGTGAAGAATTGAAGGGCGTTGGATCCGGAGATAAGAGTCGCAGTGCGGGCCTGCAGGGATCGAAACTCCAACGGGGCGTCGAAGTAAGGCCGGAGATGTTTATTTATGTTGTATGCGCCCGACAGCCATTCGTGTACAACAGAATGAGCAGTCTTGCAAGTTTTAGCGAGGCGGAGTAGGGAAGCAGGTGAGTCCAGGAGGTATTTGAAGATCTCGCCGTAAACTACTGAATCGTCCATGCCAGTGCGAGAAGCAAAAAGGGATGTCGCTGGTTGGAGAGAAGTCGACCGCAGCTGCTCTGCAATATCCATTGTAGAATCTGACGCGGCATGCATGCTATCGGATAGTTAGATAGGGTAAGTGACGTGGATAAGAACAGACCGACATGGTACGAAAGTTGATCGTGACTGATCAGAACAAACCTTGTAGCGCTAAACGCCTCATGGCGTTGAGTTCGGTTCATTTCCTTATGCGTGCACCGCGACCTTGCTCGTAACCTGACCTTGCGTCTTGTCATCTGTACCTCATCTAGTCGGACTTCATACTGCACCAAAACATACAATACTGCTCTGTCACTGAGAATGACACTGCTCGCCATCTCGTCATCAAAATGTGCTACGTAAGTTGCAACACTTCGTAATGGACCATTGCGACGACGAGACTTCGATTTACACTTGTGTTGTACATGTCAGATCATCTGTGAACACAGACGAGAAAGGTGTGATAACGGCAGATTCTGGTAAATATTGCCAGTGTACAACTCGCGTTTAGTATGACGGCATGCGAGAGAAACGCAGCTCTCACCCTTCAAAGTGTATACCACACCGTCTCTCCCACTTCCGGGAGCATACCGCTCCCGTGCAAAAGACCAGCAGGTAAACTCATCCGCGTCGCACACACGTGGACCTTCACCGCACCAGGAGAGAGCGACGTAAACGGGATCGGAGCGTTATTCGAGACCTGTCGAAGCGAAATAAGATAACGAACAAAGGCGATGTTAGCATCGTATGACTGGGGTAAGAACACGATGAGAGGTACGTACCGTCCATACACCCCACCGCAACCGTTCTCTCAAAAACGGCAGCACGACGTCCGGCTCAAGTCCTCCCTTCCTCCTCTGCCTTTCTCCATCGCCTCCCTCAACCACAAAGTCTTTGCTCATCTCCTCGACGATCCGCTCGCTCAGATACACTGTCCCCTGCACCACCGACCCCTGCCCCTCATCCTCGCAGCTTTCGTCGCTCTCCGACCCCAAGCGTCGACGTGCCATACAATTTCCGCACATCTCCGCCATCTCGACCTCGTTCACGAACGTCCCCACGCAACCTACATATCCCGTGTGGTCGTAGTCCCAACCGTGGGCCAACGCCTCATGACGTTGAGTTGGGTTCATTTCCTTATTCGTCACTTACCTCTGCACGGTGACCTTACTCGTAACCTGACCTTGCGTCTTGTTATCTTTACCTCATCTACTCGAGCTTCTCACTGAACTAAGATATCCGACATTGCCCTGTCACCGAGAAAGGCGCTGCTCTCCCTCTTCCCGTCAAACCGTGCTGAGATTGTCACAATGGGTCTAAGTACGTGCGTACTATTTCATCAGCGTTGTGTAAAAGTATCGCGAAGAATGCAACTTGGAGGGGTTTCAAAGCGCATACCACACGGTCTCTCCCACCTCCGGGAATACACTGCTCCCGTGCAAACTACTCGCAGGTAAACTCAACCGCGTCACACACACGTCAACCTCCACCGCACCCGGAACGAGCGACGTAAACGGTATCGGAGTGTTATTCGCGACCTGAACATATCCGTGTCGAAGCGAAGTCGAAAATAAAAGTGGATATGAGCATTGTATGACTGGGCGTAAGGACACGATGGGAGGTACGTACCGTCCACACACCCCATCTCAACCGCTCCCTCAAGAACGGAAGCACAACGCTCGGCTCTAGCCCTTTCATCCCCTCACCTCCCTTCTGCTCGCCAAGAGAATTCTGGGACATCTCCTCGACGATCCGCTCGCTCAAATACACGGTCCCTTGTACCACTGACCCCTCTCGCCCCTCCTCCCCTTCATCGTCTTGTCGCTCGTCAGAAAGTCCAAGACGTCGACGTGCCATACAGCTCTCGCACATCTCCGCCGTCTCCAACTCGTTAACGAACGTACCCACGCAGCCCACGTATCCCGGGTGGTCGTAGCCGTAGTCCCACGCTTTACTCGGAGTCGAGGTTGTCGTTGATGGGTTTGCGTTCGTGGTCGGCGTGCTGGCATCAGCAGGCGTGGACACGCTATCGGAGGAGATGGTGGATGTGGAGGGAGTGGCCGCGGAGGGAGTAGGTGCGGAGGAGGTGAACATATTAGAGGACGTAGACGTACGATTGGAGGATGCTGTGTTTGGGAGCGTGGAAAGTGAGCTCGTCTGTATCGATGTCGGCGATACATCTCGAGGCTTGGTATTTGTCCTCGGTGGACTCAACACCGACTCCTCGTCCGCATCCGACTTACGAGCTGAGGCGAGGAAGACCCTAACCTCGACGCTCTCCCCGCCTCCAACGTCGAATTCACGAATCTTTATGTGTAGTTTCCAGTCCCATAGCCACATCCGTGCATCCTTCCTTCTCGATGTCGATCCTGCATTCTCGGTGCGTCGCGCTCTGGGTTCGCGAGGTGACGGACGGGGGATAGAGGCCGGAAGACGAGGAGGTGGGAGAGGGAGAGGTGCGAGGTGCGGTTGAGGGTCGACGTCGCCTGATAGCATCACGGCCTCCTCCACACCCTCCTCCACTACTTGCTGAACTCCCTCACCATCCTCATCGTCTCGCTCGCCATCCTTCTCGTCCTCCTCGTCACCTGAAACCTCTCGTTCCGAAACCACGACCTCCTCTACCACACCGACGGAACCAAACAACCCCTGCACACCCCTTCCATACATCATACCCACTCTCCTCTCCAGCTCCTTTCTCCCCTTGATCTCCTTGTATTTCTTCGAGTGCACTTGCTTCTCCGTAGGCGCGTCGTCGCTCAAGTTGAGCTTAAGATCTTGCAGCTCGGGATAGGTATACCCGAACGACTCGATGTCTCGTACGTCCTCTGAGGTCCAGTATCGATATCGCGTCTTCTTTCCTTCCTCCTCATTGTGCCCGTGTGCCATTTGATCGTCCTCGTCGTCCTCAGCCAGATGCCTCCCAAACGGTGTCAACTCTATCCATGCAGCGCAGACCATCAGCAACTCAGTCTCAGAATATAAAACGCGTACGCACCCGTCCGTGAATCGACCCAAACACCTCTCGGCACGCTCCACGTCCCTCTCCTTGAATAACCACCACCACCACCTCCGCCTCCTCCCCCTTCGCCTTCACGCCGAGCGACCCACGTCTCAGGATTGAGACGCGCCCAGATAGCGAGCAGCCGGTCGACGTTCGTGTGGTGGAGGTAAAATATTGGGTCGAAGGCTAGGAGAATGAATAACGCGTTAGCGAAGTGCGAATGTACGGTAAAATAACAAAAGTGACGAAACGAGAGAGTAGAACGAAGAAGTGACGAACAGCGGGGTAGGACGGCAAATGACGAAACGAGGGAGTAGGACGGAGAAGTGACGAAACGAAAGGAGAGAACGAACCAATGGTTCCAGAAAAGACAGAAGTAGACGAACGTAGTGCGTACCAGCGACGGCAGGGCTCGCCATATGCCCCTTCCCTCCACTACCTCCTCCGCCGAGCAAGTTATGCAACGTGTCGTGGATACCTTCGAGGCTTGTCTCAGGCGAGTTTCGGCAGTGACATCGCCATCGACGCTTATGCGTACGAAGGTCCTCGTGTTTCTGGGCGGTGGTGGCGGTCGTGTAATTGTCAGCGGTAGTAGCGATAGTGATGTTGGCGTTGTTGCTACATAAGCTGTCGATGCCACACGTGTCGTTCGTAGTTTCTCCACCGTCTGTCCTTCTAGCCTTGCTGTGCTCCGAATTCCTCGACTGCTTGATGTCTTTGTGCCAGTGGTGAGAGTTTTGGGCGGTGATGATCGTGTTTGAGGCCTTCACGGAGGTGGTGGAGGAAGCAAGGGAAGAGGAAGCGAGGAAGGACGAAGGAGGGGTTGTGGAAGAGGATGAAGACGAGGCAACGGAGGAGGGAGAGGAGGGAGAATGGCAGGAGCAGGAGCATGAGGGGGCGTTGTGATTGCTGAATTCTATCCATGTATGCACGTTCACGAGCATCCTATACACCGCTGCTTGCGTCTGTTCTGCGTTCCGTCCCGACAGAGCTCTACTCGCATCAGCCAAAGCACCGGCCAGTACGCACGCATACATAAACACGCACCTCTTCAACGCCCCGACGTCCGACCTCCCCTCCTCATCGCAACTCATCGGCCACCTCACCGTACTCCTCCACGCCCTGAACTTCTTTGGAAACCCCTCACCCCTCACACCCTCCGGAAACACGAAACTAAACAGCGGATTCCGCACCTCCTCCTTCTTACCCCTGCACGTAGTAACCCAAAGCGTCTCGTACTCGATAACCTCCGGCGGTGGGAGGGGGTGGAGTGCCCAGTCCCAGTAGGGCATGCGCAGGGTACGGGCGGCGAGGTGCCAGGAGGGTGCGTCGGGGGTTGTGTAGAGGGAGGCGAGGTGGGTTGCGTGGGTTTGGAGGTGTTGCTAGAGTGAATACGGAGGGGTGAGTGAGAAGAGGAGCAGAGCGTTAGAAAGAGAGGGAGACTTACTTCGAGGGCGAGGATGTACGGCCTGTGCCATGTGGGAAAGAGGACGGTGCCGTGCGTGCAGTAACCAAGCCATTGGGTTTTGTTCTTCGTTGTGTCAACGCCAGCGTCGTAAGCGTGCGAGCAGGGGGCAGGCCAGGGCTGGTACGGATAGCCGTGGATGCCTGCGAGGGCGTAGTATGACGTCGGATCTTCGTGGTCCATCTCCTGCATGTGCACTGTTCATCGCGTTCATTTGTCAGTGAGTCGAGCGAAGAGAGAAGAAGAGAGAGAGAGACGTACGGAGAGCCTGTACGAAAAGCGAAAATTGCCGGTGGTCTGCAACGAGTTCGTGGATCTCTCTGCGCGGTTGCACGCCCGTGTCTTGGACGCCTGTGATGCATATCGAAGCCATGGCAGTGGGGGTGAGCAGAAGTCAGTACAGGTCAGAAGTGGTGGGTAGAGGACGAGGGGGTGCCGGATGTGTCGTGTTACAGACGTCGGTCAACGCTCCACGAGGGGGTGCGATCGGTGATGACATGCCCGCAGCTATGGGTTGTGCGTCACAGGTGTCTCATTCACTAAGATACATAGAGCGTGACACGACGCGAAAAGCTGTTCGCGATCAATCGAGTACAGAGTCTGGGAAGGCACGAACTGCAAGCATCGTCAGCGACTGCCGAAGAAAGTCAAAAAGTGTACACTCACTCAGCGAGCTGGTTGATACCTCTGCACGTTCGTATGCCCCATATCGCACATTGCGTTCATCTAGACTGTAGCTGCTGTCGTATCGTATCGTCATGACCGTTAAAGCTTGAACAACGTTCGAACCAAGTCGCATTTCAACTGCCTGTTCAGGACACACCCCAATGATCCGTTGATGCGCCTTTACTGCATTCCAGCGCTCCAACTACTCATTCAATCTTGCACTCGAACGTCGACGACGAGCACGACAATAATATGGATCCGGTACGTACCGGGTATGCTCGCGAAGCGACATTCTCAGTCAGTCGGGCGTGTCAATAAAGCAGCGTGAACATTAATCAACATTATTACGGGCGAGTATCTACAACCCAGTGTTCTCCCGACATATAATGCACGGAGTCTTGAACGTTTGAGCAGTGATCATGAGGGAAACGCCGCAGCCTGCCCTCTGGGGCAAGCCTGTCTACATTTACAACGATGCTATTCTCCTATCTTCCAACACTTGGTGAAATGCTCCGAATTCAATTTCTGACATCTGCGACAGCAAGAGTGAGGGCCAGTAATGAAAGAAGCTAGCTGGATTGAAGGCAAAGCAAAGGGAGTACTAACCCCGCTCTGTTACTTCGGAGACTCTTGTTTGCTTGATCAATTGGGAACATACTAAGGTACACATGCTTCAGCGGTGGATACTGAGAACGGTAGGCATGATGAGGGGAAGAGGATAGTTATTCTAGGCATGATGAGGGGAAGAGGATAGTTATTCAAAGACATGATAAGTATATACGTAGCTACAGCAAACCAGCAATGTGTGACTATCGACGTGAGTGTATGCTTACTGAGTAAGTACTGGGAGGGCCGGCGCCGCTGGGAGCGACCGTCACGGCGCGACACTGTATGTCACGGCGTTACGCGAGGTCACGAAAAAGCAAAAAGGCAGAATAAAACAAGGATAGAACAGGGAGAAAAATACAAAAAAATAGTGTACAAAAGGTAACACGTATAGGAGCGTGTTAAGATTCAAAAACTACAGAAAGGCGCGAGTTTGGGCAGCTTTTTGACGCGATAAAGAAGAAACGACGATTTTGCGAACGGGGTGTTTGGTCTTATTTGTTCTTCCCGAACGACAGGCGGACGGGCCCTATCTCGTGTTAATCAAGTATGCTCGCTTCGCTCGCAATTAACACAAGTGTACCCATTTACCCTGCTCATTCTCAGTCCAGCAAGCCCAGGGCGTCGGGGTGAACGTGGTAAGTCGCGAGTCTGGCTACGTCGACCACAACGACCGTCTCTCGAAGAAGGCCAACTCAACCACCGCGTGCGCCCTTCGACGTTTCACCCACAGGTCAAGACAGAATTAGGCCAGCCGTGGACGAGTTCCGGCTGACAGGAATGCGGCTGACGACGGTTCACATTGGAATACCCGCAGGTATAAATCCCCATTGCTCTCGTCTTCCTTTGCTTGTCGCTCTTGACCACTGACAATCGTCTCCCCACAGCTCTACTGACCGCTCTACTGACCACTGGTGTCCTAGGCCGTATCGCATGTTGCGCTTGTGACGGACAAGAGTCAAGACATCGAGTTCTTAGGACATCAAGCTTGGAGGCTTCGAGTCTTCACACCGACCGTCGACATGCAAACCGTTCGTAGATCTCGACGCCAACGCTGTCAAGTATCAAGATGGTCAAGACGTCGCTCCAACAAGCTGAGTACGATAGGGTTCTGTTGGAGCAGGCCGAGGACGGCGTGTCGATGTGAAGGTCGGATGTGCGGTATGTTCTTACGTTCGTTCATCAGTGATATATGTGCTTACAATTTAGTACCCATACGTTCGTAGATAGACCTCAACTCTAAGGCCCGTAACAGCAACGAGACGAGCCTCGACGGCGGCGAGCTCAAACCATGACGGCCAGCCTTCACGCCTATACCATCGCCGACGCCTTCACTCTTCCACCATCGATCCACCGTCGACCGTCTGTGGCCAGGACCAGACTTTCCTGCATCTCACCGTCCTTGACCACGACCGCAACCACTTCGCTTGTTTATTTCCTTTAATATAACGGCCGATCATTGGGCACCAAGGTCAACCTCGGATTTGAGACCACCTGCACACACGACTGTGACGACGACGACGACGCAAACATCTTCTTCTCCTCGCTCACCTCACCTCACCTCATCTCGCTTACCTCACCTCACCTCATCTCGCTAGTTCCTTGGTACTTACGATAACTGGCCACTCTCTCGCTCGACGCCGCGTCCTCAACGCCCGCCAACCCGGACCTGGAATCAGCTCAAGCCTCTTTGGACTCTGATGCGACGGAGGAGGCGAACGATGGGTCAGTCGAAGACGGAGGTGCGTATGTTCCCGATGTGTTGTACGTCTGTCAGCTAACACGCTTACTTCCCATGCCACTATTCTCACCATTCACCATGAGGGAAAACCGTCGTATGCTTCTGGCCGACAACTGTCCTGTCTTCAACCGCCACTGTCCTCTCCGACTTCACCTCTCATTCCAAGGTCGCCCAGCTTCCCGACTATCGAAAACAACAATGTCGACGTCAAGGCAGTCAATGCTTCAAGCGTTCGAGACTTCAAGGCCGTCGAAGGCAAATATCGTCGAGAGCAAGACTTCGAAACCATCATTGACGAGCACGCGGGTAGGAGGGCAGATGTCAAGAGGCATAGAGGACGGTGAAGGAAGGATCTTTCGTCTTTGTGGATGCTCGGTGAGCACCTTCTTTCCCTTCGCGTCGTCGTATCCTTCTCCCAATCGTTCGACCACTCTCTCTCCTCTTTCCGTTCCTCGTCCCACCATCTCTATCGTCTGTGGCCCTCCCCTCCCCTTCGCTCTCTTTCATCACACGTTATCCGCCCTTGTGTCCTTGCACCTTGGTACGGTGACATTCGCATTCGATGCCATTTTGTCGTATCGTTTTGCCACTGACGTCCCCTCACACGTCGTCTCGCCCATTACCTTGCACACTCTCGCCCGCCTCCTTTCGCGTTCTCTCATTCCTCGTGTTCTCCGACTCCTTTCGCGCTCTTCTGCACAATGCCCGCCCTGACACGTCTCCGCACTCATCCGTCAGAACCCTCTTGGTTCCCTCTCGTTACCTCAAGATGCTCGGCGGATGATGTCTCCACGCCCGCCTCACGCTCCCCTTCCTCACCGTAGTGAATCAGCCATCGAAGGGTCACTCGTGTCATCACCTGCGCTCGCACGCACTCCATCCAAAGTCCAGTAGGCGGGATTCCTGGCTTTTACGTGTGCTGTCCGCTCGACTGTGGGTGCGTCCGAGCAAGTGCGCGCGGCTACGGCGAACGTGTAGCTTCTACGTTGAAAGTGTGACATGCGATGGGTGCGGGAGCGTATCCGTCTGTAGAGGCATACGCTTGGCCTATATGGGGTGTCCGTAATGGTGCGTCGTGGCATAAATACTGTCATATGTACTCGCTATAGCTAACACACTACTAGCTTGCGGGACGCACACTTCTCGCTCGACCGTGAACGAGACGAGAGACGGAAGTGGCCGGCTTAGCCGGCGGTTTACAACTCGCGAGTTGGCTCAAGTGCCAACGCTCGGTCGCGCTGCCGGAAATTCCGCCAATTCCGTGTGCAGCTGTGCGAACCTCGAGACGGCTGGCTTAGCCGGCCATATCTCTCGAGTGCGCCGGGTGCTCGGCTTTCCTCGAGGGTCTTGAGCAATGCTGAGTCGGAATTTCTGTCTGTTCAAGGGCAGCTACTCGAGATGGCCGACTCAGCCGGCTATGGTGTACTTGTGTGGTAATTTCTCTGGTTTCGGACTTTCATCCAGGGGAGCATGTGGATGGAGACTCCGACAGTTTGATCTACATGCTTTCACGGGCTGATCAATGTCAACACTATCCTTGATGAGTTGTATTAATGAAGCATATATCATTGCAAGCTAAAATCACTATCTCTACTGTCCTTGACCGAAACCATCCTATCTAGTTTATGAACTCGGATCTACTATATTGTATCATAAACCTCAGTTACTGAATATGATAGAGTAATGGCTAAAGCATTTACCTAGTGCTTATCATTGGTGCTGTTGTCTGTCATTTCCACATCTTCAACGTGAGGCTCACACATAACAACGTCCACTGTCTTGTTGACATGGACTTGCAATCCAGTCTCTGTGCATGTGACATTCACATTTACTGTGATATTGGTGTTGCCATGAGTGATATGCAAATAAACTGGAGCCGGTTTGTCAAGCTTCAGATAAAACCAGGTCAGTAGTGAGTTTACGTTCTGCTGTTAATGAAAAAACTCACCGGCACGTTAACATTGATTTCTGCCATATTCAGTTGTTCAAAAGTAGTCACAGAGGCAAAAGCTTTACATCAAAATAGAATGTTGATATATATGAGCAGTGACACACCAAGAGTGACAGCAACTAACCTTGATTGATGGATAATCGGAAGTGTAGTGAAGTGACTAAGGAGGCTTATGTGGTGCACTAGCTCACTAGCAATGTAGGGGTAAAGATGAGAGGTGAGAGCATGCACAATGAGAGCTTATATAGATTTCATAAAATGTGCACAGACCACTTGATTTAGGGCAGGTCAGTTAAAATAATGGTGCCACTTTCTATCTATTATTTGTGAGGTGGCACCATGTTCCACAGAATGATTATGTAATATTGCAGATGTTGAGATGACATTATATAGGAAAGAGCTGTCAGGATACGGCTACCTTGCCGGTGTCGAGATTAGAAAATGAGATTGCAAGTGCGACAGCCTGGGATACATAAGACGGCTGAGACACGGTAAGTGTTATGGTACCAGGCAAAGAAAATAGATATGTGGTGTAGAGTTGGATGGAAAACGGAAGGGGGAATCGAAGTGGGTGTGACTAGCACTACGCCTAGCGATGAGCACCTCTGGGACTGGTGAACACAAAGGTCAGAGTGATGTCTACAATGCTATAGAAAAGAGTACATAGAATTCAGTTGGGGGGGAGCGAACACCGAGCGAAGCGAGGTGTGAGCGAGCTAGAGTCAGAGGCGGCAGCGAAGACACTTGGCTATCGT
>JAXQGX010000963.1:0-10544 GCA_037040455.1 Irpex sp. P115-07
GAGATCCACTCCAGTCAGTCTGACTACCACAGTGCGGTCTCACAAGCCACCTCTACCACCGTCACCGTCACACGCAGCACGCGCACGTCAGTCCCCGTCCCTCCCCCGCCAGCGCAGCCTCGCGCTAGATCTCCTAGATCTCAAAAGTACCACGATAATAATCGTCAGCAGCACGTCCCTCCTCCCCGACCGGCGTCCGAGCCTCAGAATCCTTCTCAATACCTTCAGCAGCAACAACATCAGCAGCAAGGTCGGAGTCAGCGGCAACAGCAATCGCATTCCCGCTCCCCTCGTTCGAGACGTCGCAAGCTGGATCATTCTCAGCAGCAGCACAACCAGCAGTTCCAAAACCAACCTCCGCAGTCGCAGTCGAACATTCAAAATCAGGCGCAGCCTCGTGAGCGGATACGCCGCGTCCCACCACCCCAGCCTCAAGCTCAACAGCAGCAACAACCGCAGGAACGGAGGTCTTCTCCGGGTGGTGGTGGCGAGTCCCCGCGAAACTCGCCCCACATGAAACCGGTCGAGCGATGCAAACAACTCGAACGCTCCCTGCGCGACGTCCAGGAGCTCCTGCGCGCCCGGGACCGTGAGATCGAGATGCTGAAGAAGGAGCGGGACAGGTTGATCTCGGAGCGCGAGCATGATCGGAAGGTGGAGCGGGAAAGGGAGATGGTGAGGGAGAGGGAGAGGAGCTTGGAGAAGGAGAGGGAGCGTGCGAGGGAGAGGGAACGCGAGAGGGAAAGGGAAAGGGAGAGGTTGAGGGAACGAGAACGCGAGAGGGAGAGAGAGAAGGAGAGGGAGAGGGAGAAGGAGAGAGAGAGGGAACGGGAGAGGGAGCGTGATAGGATGCTTTCTGAGCGTAGCTTCCGCAGGAGCCGGTCACAGGCTCCAGCTTCTATGGCCCCGTCCTCTTTCTCTTTCATGAGCGTCGACTCGGAGCAGATGGCCCACCTCCGCAGCCTCGACGTCTTCCTCACGAAGACGGACGGGTGGTCCGGCGCGCAGGTCATCCAGGCCGTAGAAGATCTCAACGCTGAGATCACACACTTTGCGGCCTCTGCGACGGAGACGTGTGTCTTCGACCGTCGTCCTCCAGCTCTGCCTTCCTCTCGTTCACGCGGGAGGTCTTCGTCGGAGAGTCAGGCTGTTTCGGCGAGGAGTGTTAATGAGGCTATGGAACTCGCTCCGTGGCTTGGTCCTGGCATGGCTAAGATACTCGCTACGCATGATCATACGCAGGATCCCCTGCTCGTTCAGCTTGCGTTGCAGGCGAGTATATCGACGTGCTGTGCGCGTTCGTTGTCGTTGTTCTGTGTTGGCTTCCCGTCGAAGCTTGACGGCCTCCTCTCTCGTGTTTTCTCGCACATGCAAGTAGCAGGTGAGTTAACTGTCATGATATTTTTCCTCGTAAGTTCATCGCTGATCATGGATCCTCAGAACCCCAACCAACCTCTGCTCGTTGGCGCGCCCTCACCCACCGCTCCATCCGCATGCTCTACCCCGGCCTCGAAGAATACGCCATCTCCGAGCTCGTAACCACCATGCTCCGCTGGTCCGCCTCCGTCTTCACCGTCTCCGGCTGCAGCTCCCCACCCGTCGACGCCAAAGACAAAAAAGACCCCGTCCCAGCCAACCTGCGCGCGCAATTGCGCCGTATAGCCGAGGCCGTGTACAAACTCGCCAAAGTCACACGGGAGGAGATCCTGTCGACGAGTTTCGAGGTGGTGGTCGTGGAGAATGGGAACTCGTTCGATGGGGTGGATATGTCGAATGCGTTTCAGGAGTTTCAGGGGAGTCATGGTGTTGGGGGTGAGAGGGATAGGGTGTTGTGTACGACGGAGCTTGGGTTGAAGTGTGTGACGAGGAAGGGGAAGGGCGGGTTCCCTGCTGCTGATGGGAGCGATAGGGAGAGGGAGAGCGAGTTGTTTGAGAGGAGGATGCTTTTGCAGCCGAAGGTCGTGTTGGATTCGGCTGTGGATGTGCTTGATCAATAGGACCGATGATGGACATATATCCAATGCTTGGATTTACTGACACGGATACGATACGACTATGAAACGACATGCTAGTTTTTTGTTCTATACCCTTATGTAGTTTTAGTACTCTCACATTCGCTACGCACATAGTACGTAGTACCACATTCAATATAGGAGTATTTGTGGATTATGCGATACATTTGGTCTGATTCAAGTTCAGGAATGTCTGGCTATAACTCAATCTCTCAACTATGAAATTTGGTTGGGTATCTTCACATCTACTCTCGTTTGGTCTAGTGTCTGTAACAATGGGTATATATTAATAAGTATTGTACAGGCAATGAAACGAATAACGAGCATATATTACAAAAGTATTGTGCAGGAAATGAAGTAAGAAAAGAGCATCCAAACTCGCAAAAAACACTACTGCCTAAAACTGGGTGGGAACATACGGCGTAGGCGGAGGTGGCATCTGCAACGTAAGACACGCATAGCAGTTAGTGAATGCTATCCCTCCGAGTCGCTTGACGAACAAAGAAATGACAGCACCTGCGACGTGTGAGGGTTGTTCATCGATGCCCCGCCACTCGACATGTGGCTCATGCTAGGTGTGTGGCTAAGGCCATCACTACCGGTACCACCACTACTATTGCCTTGCATGAACGGTACTCTTTGTTCCGCCTCCCTCGTCTGATCCTGCTGCTGCTGCATCCTCAAAGCCCTCCTCGCTCTCCTCTTCATAGCCGCCCATATCCCACCTATGAGAGCAAGGACACCAGATACCGATCCCACGACGGCACCGACGATCGCCTTGACATTCACCTTACGCACTTTCGGGAGTTTGAAATTGGTCGAGCTGCTCCCGCCGCCCCCAAAGCCGCTATCACTCCCGCCTGAATCGAGAGTGGGTGTTGGATATGAATATGTTGGATAAGTGTAGTCGGGGAAGGAGTAGGTAGGGTATGTATAGTCGGGGTAAGAGTATGTTGGATAAGTGTAGTCAGGGAAGGAGTAAGTGGGGTATGTGTAGTCGGGGAAGGAGTAGGTCGGGTAAGTGTAGTCGGGGAATGTGTAACTGGGAAAGGTGTAACTTGTGGGTAATAGCGGATAAGGATATGGGTTGGCGGATGAAGTGGTTGTCGCTGTTGAATGGGATCGCGATGTTGCGGTCGGTGTACCGACATCGAAGGAGGGGGTATTTTCGAATTGACGTGGCACGAGGGGAGAAAGCTCTCTTTCATCTTGATCGTCAAACTGAGTCACGGGAGACAACAGGATCCCTTCCTTGTGTGGATTGTTGAGGACATGTAAGGGGATCGCTGCGGCGTTCAAAGTCTCTGAGGATCTGCATGAGAGACAACAGTCAAAACGAATAGCATTATTTGAGACCTCCCTCAACATACCCTACCACCACTGACGGCTCAACTAAGCCACACGGGCTCTCATTCTGCGGTAAGTATGCATATCAGTAAGAGCGATATGTTCCCACGAGCAACAAGATGTGCTTACGAAGTTGAAATCCATCTTTTCAGAATTAATATTTGCATATTTCTCTCCCGAGAGACTCGTCCACAACTCCGCATGCCCTTCGTGTATCCTGAGCGGAGCAGCCGACACCAAATCACTAAACTGTAGTCCGATGAATATGATGAGGCTCTGTGGGAGAGTCCACATGTTGACGGTCACTCAGACGAGAGGATTGGAAGGTTCAAGGACTGCGAGGGGGGGATGAGCACTACACAAACCCTCAAAGGAACAAGCTTGAACGGACCTAATATTACTTTTCTGTTTGTATTGATTGGGGACTCGACCAATGGTGGTCCTGTTCCTTTTGTCGGAACACGTACATAGCATGACAGAACGCCATCTATCACGTCTCGCGTCAGTACGGTAACAACGGATGCATTCAAGAACACATACTTGCCGCGTGCAAGATAATCTTACTATCATCTGCTATTGTGACAGCTCTTCTCGATTTCTATCGCGTTGGCGATGCGCACGCACAGGTATAAATAATGCAACGCCACAACTTCCTGGCTAACGCCTGGCGGTACACATGCACTGCCACTGGGAGCTAGTAAAGGAACGGAGATTGACATCTCGGTACGGTGTCAATAATAAACTGGCCGTGCCTGAGAGGATAGTGCCTTGGTTGGATTTCCTGGAATGTTCTGCTTTGTCCTTTTACATGCTTCTGCGCCAGTGAATCCCGCTTATGGCATATAAGAGGCAATGAGGAGCAAGCCAGCCTTTATGGTTGCACGACCTGTATCTGTGGAATGAAGCCCTGATGGTGCGATGTTGGGAGCTACACGAGAGCGCTACCTTCCACGAACTTGAAGTCTGAAGTCAGTAGCTGAAAATCCTATACATGCTAGCCGAACGGCGACAGAAAGGATATTCAAGGCTCACGTCGACTTTCTTGACCCCACGTTGAGGTTCTTGTGTGGGAACGAGCGATCCAAGAGAACAACGTGATGTGCCAGCTGTTCATTGCCATCGCATCAATTCTGGAAGATCTGCCCAGATCTGTCGTTATTGTGGCATGGACGCCTTGGGATCTGCGGGAATTAGTAGGTTGTTATGAACAAACAGTTAAGTAAACACGGAGTCTAAAACATAGTCGACGATATCATTGGTGAAGCTTCGACTGAGCTACGAAGAATGTAATTCAAAAGAGTGAGTGCTTACCACACCTTGCTATCTTTGCAAAGCATGTTGATACTCATCGAGGCGATGATGATGACGGAAGATGCGGTAGGTGGCCAAGAGCGTCACGCCTACTAAAGCGGGAGCGTAACTGCAACGATTACATTTGCGCGAAGCAGTAGTAATCAAGATTGAGAACCTGTTTAACCTGTACATATGCACTAGAAAGCATCATGAATTGATTGAGGCAATAGCCTGAGAGCCGTCGAGAAGTTCACAAGGATTTGGTAGTAGGAAGCAAGCACTGGCATTGACTACTACTTCTAGCGCCCACTCAGACAATCATATTACTTAGGAGCCAAACAAACGCACACAAATTGTACGGACGAACCCGACGTGGGTTGCCAGCTGCAGTGGCCTCCATCTTCTCGCATCTTAATTAGACGGTTTGTCGCTATAGGAAATGTCATATCGCACTTATCCATGAGTCCTTGGTTCCTCTAGTTTACAGAAGAAAATTGGGGACCTTCGCAATCAGACTCCTACAGACTTTGCAAGACAATAATGCTCGACAGATACATGATAACACCGGTGCAGAGTCCTCCGAGCAAAATGGTACCCGTTTCAGGTCTCAACGTGGTGTAGGCACACACGATGATTGCTAATTGTAGGATATACTGCTACCGTCAACCGGGGCAATACTGACCCCATCATACTGAAGAAATGTCGGCAATATGAGCCTCGCAGTCACCGTCGCAATGGTATCGATATTCTATGCAAAACCAAGTACGACTGAATCCTTCAATCTTGGTGTAATGCTTACTGTTGTTCTCGTCCTTACAGAGCAGAACTTCGCCTCAAGGAGCGAGAGCATAAGCTGTGCCTTGTCCGCCACGTCGGCGTGGTGGCACGCTGAACTGCCTATCAGGGCAATCTCGCATTGTAAGCATGTCAACTTTTCATCATGATGGTATTTCGCATATTGAAACGCCGGATTAGCTGCACACATAACAATGTCTGTTATGCATCCGGGCGGGGTCAATCTCCCCATAAGTGAGTGTACCAAGACCTTCCACCTCATTCCTCGGGCGGCGGTGGTGGCCGAAAAGCCAATCAAACGCTCCATAGATTGATCACGCACTTAACGGCACCCAGATTGCTGATGCGCCTCCTCGCCAGGCTTTGATAAGCAGCTCAGGGCATTACCCGCCATTCAGTCTGCCGGGTTTAGCACCTACACCACGCGAAGATCGACATACAATCGTAAAAATCCATTGATCTTTGTCCGTGCTGACTGCACCTTCTCAGCTGAATCATCTATTCGGCGGCACCCCGCTGGCAACAGCGGCGGCGGCTGCACCGAACCACGATGTCTAAGGATGCAAAGTTGTATATAAGGACAATAAGAAAGCTGGAGAGTCCAACACACTCATCTACCATCTTCACATCCTCTCCTACACCTACTTCAACCACCTCACATATCTCAATCCTCATCTACAATGGCCGCTAAGACTCCCATCCTCCTCCTCGGCTCCACTGGTATGCATCTTGGGTTGTATCGTGTTTCGCGGTCCACTGACCACTTTTCTCTCCAATAAAGGCTACATGGGCAGCACCGTGCTCACTCGTCTCATCAACCACCACAAGAAGGACACCTTCGAAGTCACCGTCCTCGTTCGC
The DNA here is from genome assembly GCA_037040455.1 of Irpex sp. P115-07. Taxonomy (NCBI): domain Eukaryota; kingdom Fungi; phylum Basidiomycota; class Agaricomycetes; order Polyporales; family Irpicaceae; genus Irpex; species Irpex sp. P115-07. The sequence goes on from JAXQGX010000963.1 coordinate 6,309, forward strand.
TCTGAGGAGAAGGCAAAGATCCTCGAGACGTTTGGCGTGAAGACCGTCATCGGCTCAATCAAGGATACCGCTCTCGTTGAGAAGTTGGCTGAGCAGGCCCACGTCTTGTTCAACATTGTAAGCCGTCTCTTGTTACTCACCCAACGTTCGACATTCTCACCTCATTTATCCAGGCGGACTCAGACGACGGCGAGGCTACCAAGGCCTTCCTTTCAGGCTTCAAGAAGAGGCACGAGAAGACCGGCGACGTCCCCATCCTGATCCACACCTCCGGAACTGGTCAGTCTACGAACTCAAAATCAGCTGTATGACTCAAACTCACCGTGTCGTTTTGTCATGCGCAGGTGTTTTCATGTTCGATGCTCCCAACAACGGTCTTGTCGCTGCCGAGAAGGTCTTCAGCGACGATGACCCCAAGGACATCGACAGTTCTGTTCCTGACTCCGCCTTCCACCGCGCTGTGGACCTGATTGTTCTCAAGGCTGATGAGGAAGGTTACGTCAAGACCTACATCGTTCTTCCCAGCACCGTCTGGGGTGTTGCCTCGAACCCCATCGTCGACGCTGGCATCGCCAACCGTTTCTCCATCCAAGTGCCTGGCATGATCAAGGCTGCCCTCGACCGTAAGCAAGCCGGTGTAATCGGCCAGGGCAAAGCAATCTGGACCGCCGTCAACGTTAACGAGCGTACGTATTTCTCTCCACATTGTCGAGTTACACACACGTTTACCAATCGACGCCTGATCTTACAGAGGCCGACTTCTACGTCAAGCTCTACGACGCCATCGCCGCCAGCCCCGAGACAGTCGGACACGGCCACAACGGCTACTACTTCGGTGAGAACGGAGAGTACACCTGGTACGACCTCGCCAAGGCCATCGGCAAGTCTCTCGTCAAGCGAGGCATTAGCACCTCAGAGGAGCCCACCACCTTCTCCAAGGAGGAGCTCCCCAAGTACTTCTGGACGGAGGAGATCTCTGGCATTTGGGGAAGCAACGCCCGCGTCAAGGCTCCCCATGCTAGGTCGCTTGGATGGCAGCCTAAGCTTACCGTCCAGGATTTCTTGGCCAACGTCGACTCTGAGGTCGAGGCCCTCATCAACGCTTCGAAGGCATAAGATTGGGTTTGTTGGGAGCTGCTAGTGGTAAAAAGGGAATAAATGATAGACTGTGCTGGATATGTATTAATACGGAGTTTGGATCATCTGGAATTGCATCGCATAGATTCGTCGCAATGACTTGCAGCTGTTCGTTGGATGTAATCTCTCTAGGATGCCAGTAAATGAAATTAGGGCTAAGGCCATTCGCGATGGAGTATCACATCGAGTCTACACCGCCTGGTCTGCGATTGCAAACTTTCTACTACTGAAATAGCAGTCAGTAGGGAACGTTGCCTTGAAAGTTGGCAACGGCGGTGACTACCATGAAAGTAACAAAAAAGGGAATAACACGATGGATGCACAAGATCTGCGAGTCGTCGCTGCTTCTTCATCTTCCATCTTGGATACGAAGCCCTGCACTGATTCATTAGACGAGAGCTCGTTATACAGTATTGATAAACCTACCAGTGTAGCGGGAGATCGTTGTGACAGGTCACACGCGGCTTTCACAGCTGCTCAGCGAAGGAGATGGTATATGGAAATAGATGCGATATTTGTACAGTACAGGGTAGGAAGCCTAGTCAATACGGGGACACAGCAGAGAGATGGAAGATGCGCAAAAAGGAAAAGGATGGAGAAGGGTATCGGAAGAAACGGAAATCACAATTCCAATAAAGGGTAGGCGCAGTAGGGCTCCCCGTCACGGTCGTAGCAAGCAACGGCAGAGAGAGCTTAGAACTCTGTCGGTTGATATCCCCCACCCGTCTGTTGCTGCGACTGTTGCTGCTGCTGGTGTTGATGTTGGGCAGGCGGAACATACCCACTTGACACCTCAGGCACATAACTACTCGACACTTCCGGAACACTCGATAGCGGCCTGTTCTGGTTCGATGACAACGGGGTGTTGTACGAGGTAGGGGACGTCTGGCCCGAGGGCGTGTAAGTCTGCGTTGAGGGCGGGGAGTAGAGGAGGGCGTCAGGGAAGGTTGACGGGTCATCGGGATTCTAGATTTCATGTCGGCGTTCAGGTCAAGATGGAAAGTGGGAAATCAGTGAACTCACGTAAGGTCTCAGCGTGCTCGGTGGGGGACTCGCGAGTAAAGTTTGTTGTTGCTGATATTGTTGCTGTTCGGGTGATGCGCCACTGTACGACAATAGAGGCTGTTGTTGCAACTGCTGCACACCATCCACAGCTGACAACGGCGACGGCGCATGGATGTATCCCGGCTTCTCGATGTCAGGTGTGCCCTGTGGCACGGGCGTTCCACCATTGTCGAAAGTGACGACGCCAGGAGCAGGAGTGTTCGCCTTGCGTTGGTTACGTCTGCGCAGCCAGAACCATATACCGAGTCCGACTAAGGCAAGGCCTCCGAGTCCACCTACGACACCTCCAACCACTGGCCCAACGATGCTCTTCTTATGGGTTGAGGTGCTGCCGCTGCCGCTGCTAGAGGAGGAGGACGTGGCGTCTGGCTTGTGTTCGTTGGCAAGCGAGAGAGCGGCCGTGACATTGAAGTCGTTGTCGGTGGTTACGTCAAGGTAGGCCCATTGGGGAACAGAAACCGCTGAGGGAATGTCATCGGGGAACCTGTGTGTATATGAGCTCGGTCGACGAGGGTGAGAAATGACAGCGGACGTACTTCGTGACGAAGACAGTAGGACAGTTTGCCTCCCACAGCTTCCAGCTGTTGACATAAACGTGCATTAGTGCTGAAGCCTGAAAGACTGATAGGGAAGAAGTCGTGATAAGACATACGTCGTAAAGCCTTGACCTTGGCATGCTCCGCAGGCGGCTAAAAGCGAATACAAGACAGTATTACAATTGCAGTCGGTCGGCGAGAGGAGTCCAGTGGAGGGAGGGGCGTAGTAATCTGTTATGCCAGCAAGCTGTTCCAAAGGCAGCACAGTGGACGCTATTCCATATGGCCGTCGTCAGTTGCTGGCACGCGCGTCTGAACATATACTGGTGGACGCGTACCTGCCGGGACACTCAAACATTGCCCGTTGAGGTAGGCTGCGACGAGACATGGTGACTGGCCCTTCTCGTTGTCCATCTAGATTCGTTTGCCATATGAGTCAGTAGATCGGTTGGATATCGAGCGAAAATGACGCGTACCCAGCTGTATTGCGAATCGCATGTCGCAGTTGTCGACTGAGCGAAGGTGTGCCAGGGCGCAAGAGCGAGTAGTCCAGTAGCAACAACGGCGACGGTCCTTCGAGTCTGCATGCTTGGAGATGGAAAGCAGGAGGGAGAGGAGAGGAAGACGCGTCGATGTCGAGGAGGACAAGCAGAAAGATCCCACGTCTGACAAGCCTCTTAACCAACTCTTAGCGGTGCCACTTCCGGGGAAAGGGGGGAATATAGGCTATACACTGTAAGTGTCTCTCCGTAAGCTTATGGTTGTAGGAGCTGATGCGGTGTACTTACTCGTGTTATTATTGTACTATATTCGAGTGATGGCAGATGGCAAAGGAGGGCGATGCGCTGAGCTGTGTGCGGTAGGTTGGCGTGCCTGATCTGTTAGATTAATCGTCTGTCAAAAGACCTTGTCCTGTGGGAAACCGACGATCCTCTCGAAGCCCGAGGTCATCGCAAAATGATGATAAAGCTCGTAAATACGCGTATACCTCCTCAGAGAGCTGTGCAATCTCTCAAATTCTTGAATTTCCAGTGCAAACACGACGAGGTTATTGTATCCGTATGTACACCCCCGCGTGTGTACCCAAGCTCTCATTGGACGATCGTAAGTCCCAGCCTGGTGACTTGGGGCGGGCACGTTGGTTCTTGTCTTTGTCTTTTTGGGGGGGCACGGTACACCCCATATCTGGGCTAAACTGCCACCCAACGCCGCCCTAACGACCCTGTCAAACATCGTCAGCGGGCTGGATAAAGATCGAGACTAGTGGTATAAATACTCTACCGAGCACCATGGAATTGCTTCAGTACGCTGCAGTCCTTGCAGAAGGAGTGTTTAACTCGCTGGCTAGCTACTTCCTGAACTTACAGCGTCGTGTCGGTATCTTCCAGTTCGAGTTAGTCACGGTCCTGCTAAGGTGTTCGTGGCGGTTGGCGTGAACGACGGAGCGCTCGTGTCAATGTGACCAACCGCCCGACGTTAATTAAGGTACGGCGTCCGG
>JAXQGX010000964.1:0-10523 GCA_037040455.1 Irpex sp. P115-07
ATCTTGGACAACCATGAGAGCCCCAACATCCTCGTTACCTCCCCGACCGCGTCCGTCCTGCATTCTCAATACCAGCCACCCCTGCAGTCGCTCAGCAATAACGCCTCGTTGCACTCCCTCCATTCGCTGAGCCCAGGCTCGTCGCCCACGGCACCAGAGTTCCCGTCCTCGCACTCCCACACGCCCCACTCTCTTTCACGGCAACACTCCTTTCAGCACATCCAGGACTACGGACAGCACTCCCACCTCGTCTCGAACGCGCGGTACGAGTCGGGCCAGATGAGTGCCACGCTGCCGCCCTCGCCGGCGTCTGGGGACATGTTCGACGACGCGCAGGGACGCAAGAGGCAGCGTACGGGCGGGAGCGGGGATGATTCTGCCTCGGGGAAGAAGGGAAGTAGGGCTCGGAGTGATTCTGCGCCGCTGGGATACCAGATCGCTGGAGGGTGGCCGCAGACGAGGCCGAGGAGTGGGAGCGGGCTGCAGTCGCGGGTTCCGACTGGACGGAGGGATGACCTGCCCGTGCCGAATATCGCTTCGGTCTCCAGGACCCACCATGGGCTGCCGACGTTGTCTATTCCGGGAGGTATTATCAAGCAGCCCCCGTCGGCGAACTGAAGAATCAAACAAGCATCCCGAATCGTGTTCTTGTAACAGTTCCTCCCGTTTCTCATCTCCACCGCTCTTTACCCACTTGTTTGTTGTCGAATCTTTTGTTACCCCTTTGTTGGCCCTTGGCCGACTCGGACTCACTCTGCCGTTCCACTCTCGCTCACTTGCCTTACCCTTCCTTCGCTTGGACTTACTCGGCACCCCTTCCCCTCGCTATCCGCGTTCGACGCTCTTTTGCGCACCAGCATCGCAGGTTCAAATCCCCCGCAGGTATCACCAAACCCACCTCGGTAATGGGCCAGGGCGATCCGTGCGGTATTGGTTTCAACTGGATACTTCTCTGTCTCCTTCGTATATTTTGAGTATCTCTCGTCCTCCCCCCTTTGCATCTTCACGCTCGAGCTGTTGTGTCAAACCGGTATCTCGTCCACCACTGTCTCACTGTTCTCCATAAATCTTTCTCCACCAGCCATCAGTTACCCCGTCAGTCTAGTGTTCAGTGCTTTTTTGTTTCCACAGCGCATGCATCTTCCTCTTCCTCCCTTCTTTCTTTATCGCCTGTCTTTCTTGTCATACTCTTCTTCTTCGCTTGTCAGTTCTTACGCCAACTTCTTCGCATCATTGCTCATATCTCGTGCAACACAAAGAAAACATGCTCATTTCCCACCCGTCCACGCCGACTTGCTCAATGCACGCCTTCGACCTACCAAGCGCATAGAGTCCGGGCCCATTATCGCACGCCATGTGGTAACGTCGTTGCAGCAGCGATCACGACTCGGGTGCGCTCAGGGCGTGCAGCTGCATGCATGTGTGTCCCACGCGGGCAGGCCTACTACGCGTGCAAAGTACTTACGTACGTTCACGGAGTTACTCACCAGGCCCAAGGCGTCGACGTCCTTCTCCTTCTCTTTCCGAGCTCTCTTCTTTCTCCAAATCTATACCTTCTTTCCTTTTTGCCCATCCATACACTCGCCATCCATCAACCCATATATCCTTCCACTCATATCCCCCATGTTCGGTTGTGTTACTCTTCTTGACTCTTGTCCTCTCCTCGACCACCTCTATAGACATGTACACTTGATATAAAAACATCGGCATATACACAGACATGTTTATCCTCCTCCTTACTGCATTCCCTGAATGACTCGGAGGGTAGATGGTATTGATGTTTGCAATTGCGTGCATGCACGCGTCTTGAGCTTTGATCACGCCGATGGAAGCATGATATGCATGGGCTACTGCGTAGTATATTGAACCTGCTAAGCACGTTATCAGGAGCTATGATAGAGTTGGGACGATACACACGAGGCAACGTTCTAGCAAAGTCTCGGACATATTGACGATCGTCGAATCTTCCATGCACCCCCGTTCCCCAGTTTCCTTAACGAACACTGAACGCCATGTCAAAGTCAATTACCCAACGCGATAGTCTGGTGCACGATTGGCGTGTCCGCATTCAATGCAGTTGGCAGCCATTCATGCTTATTGTGCCGAATATGCACAGTTCCATCTCGTACATGCATATGTACGTGCAATGATCATCAAAGCGGAGGCAATGTCTCAGATGACCACTCCTCGCTCAACCGCACACATATTGCCATCGCCGTCGACCCTGACCCTGGATCATGACCCACCCTCATCTCCCTCTTTCGACAGTTTAAGTAAACTTCCGCATCTTGAAAGGTTGATCATCGTCAAAGTTTGTCATTGCTAGGATGGAATCTTACCTCGGCGAGACTATAACCCTCCGAACCAGCGGATGACCGTGGCCATTGGCATTGGCTCCTTAGCCAGAGCTCGAGCAAGAGACTGAAAGTATCGCGTGCACGAGGAACCTGTCGTGATCACGATTGCTTTGGTACTAGTTGCTTACCCACCTACACACATGACTGCGTCGAATGTACTAGATGATAACCAGAAGTCAGCGATTGGGCCAAGATTGCTCATGCGGGATAAGATTACATACCACAATCGCACGAGATCGTTCATCCATCCCATGTCAAAGATCCCATGCAGGCATCTCCTGAACCCATCTCGTCCATCTCTGATATCTTTTCGCGTCGCGTAATGTCTTGTTGTATCGAAGCAAGCTTGTACGAATGAGATGATGTCGCTCGAGTGTAGGTAGGTGCACCTGCTGCGTGGAACCGGCCATCATACGTGCGAGGGTAAAGCGGGATGTGGCGATTGTATGAATGCACGAATGCGATACAACCCCGTTACGTTCCGGCGGTCTGCTTTGACTCGGGTCTACGGGGGCATCGGTATCACAAGCGTAAATCGGCGGTGCCGAACCCGACAAGGCCGTAGAACATCGTCTCCAATAGAGCTTGGCGAGCAAAATCTAGGGAAGATGCACGCAAGGTCGCGCGATAACCAGGTGTGAGGGTGTGGAAGCTTGATCAGGCGGATCAGTCATGTGAAAAGAATCGGGATATAAGCTATGAAATAGACCACAGATTGCGGAGGATTTGTTCGGGCGATTCGGTCTTGAGATGCTTCTCGGACGGTAAGGGATTGAGCATCCCCATTCGTAATGTGGCCGATAGTCTCGGAGTCTCTAGAGGGTATAGCGTAAGACGATAGTAAGAGAAGGAGCACTACAAAACTTACCCGTAAAGGCAAGTATATATCTTGTCCAACCCTAAATCAGTCCCTCGCGCCCAAACGAGCTTAAAGCTAGAAGTCAGCGCCATGTTGTTGTACCGTTGATAACGGATGGTCGGCGTGCACAAGACCATTTCTACATAGCTGAAAGCAGAGGTATGCCTGGAAATGTAAGTCATGACCATAATTTCGCCTACTGACGACACATTCATTCTCAGCAGCTTAGTTAACACGACGACAGGCACTTTTGAACGTGACTTGTTAAGTACACGCCCGTTCACCGCGCAAAGGTATATTTCCGGCGAAAGAAAATCTTCAAAAGAAGGTCAGAGTTTTATTGAGCAACCTGGGGTACGGCGGTGGTCCAGCGTTGGTACACCTAACAGATAGTCTAATGCGCAGTTAATCCAGCCAGAAATACGCCATCTAGATCGCCTTGCTCTTGACGAGCTCTGCACATCGACATTATCTAATCAGCACTATTAAACACGCCAGAAAACTTGCCACTCACGTTCAACCTCGGCAACAGCGCCAGCAAGGATATCACGCTGTGCCTTCTCGTCCTGGATGCTCTTGAGGACATTGGCAATGACGCTCTTAGCCAACTCCGCCTGCTCGTTCTCCTTCGCCTGCTGCTCATAGCGCACCCAGCTATCCAAGACCGACTTCACCTCCGCGGCCAAAGCGACCTTCTGGCGCTGGACAAAGATCTCGCTCTCGTACTTGGCAGTCTCCTTCGACAAGGCGAAGAGCCCCTCGGTGAGAGATACGACGTCCTTCATCTTTTCGACGCCCTCAATGCGGTCCTTGACGGATTGAGTGTGACGTGCGCGAGCGCTCTGCAGGACGTTGGTCATGCGGTCGATGTGGCCTTGAGCCCACTCGGCGTACGGCCCCTTCATAGACTATACAGTAGACAACGATTTGGTGAGTTTGACGGGGGAAGAGTAAGCAAAATGAGAACGCACCTTGGCGATGAAGGAAACGAGCACAACGAAGCCGGCCAAGATGACGGTCTCCTCGTTCATGACATAGAGCTCCTGCGAGATGGCGGTAGCAATGAGACCGCTTCCGAGGATAGCACTGCCGGTCTTGGTGATCAGGTTGGGCGAAGAAGGGAGCTTGTTGACGAGCTCCGAGGCGCGCTGTTCAGGAGGAGTAGAAGAGCTGGACATTCCGCGACTACAGAATCCATTTTAACCAGACAAAAAACACAAAAATGTGTGGTTAGTTCAGCAAGTTGAAGAGGTTGTTGTGGAAAGCACGCACGCCGCGAGGACCCGAGGAACGGCAGCGACCGCCTGCGGGCGAACTACGCGATGCAAAAGTCAGCATTCGGCGACGTTCGACACGACGAGCAGGCTTAGTTACGCACCTGCTGTTCGGAGAGTGTTAAGGGCGATCCTCGAGGCCATAGTTTAAGGAAGAAATAGCAGACGACTCGCTCGACGTCGTGGACGAAAGTTGTGGGTACAGTCTATAGGCGCCCGTCGGCGAGCCCCTGCGCGTAAACGCCGGAGACAGAGCGGCGTGCTCCGGCTTTTCACGATGAGGAGAGCGGTCGTGCAAAATGTGGGATAAATACAGAATAATTGTACAGGGCTGGATGTGCTATTGAAACATGCTGGGGTATGTAAGGGCGGATGCTACATGTACGAATACAACGGAATGCAAGGGGGATACTAGTGCAGGATCGGGCGAGTAAGTAAAGGCTCGTTAAAAATACATGCAAATACGAATTAATATGCGATATGCGGCTCTGGTTGCATCTTTAAGGGACAGAAAAAGCTTGGGTTCGTAAGGTCATACGTATACGGGTAAGAGTACGTCGGCTCATGCACCCACACACGCTGAAAATCATCTCGCTCGCGACTTGACACCCTTTTTACCGGTTTTCGACTTCTTCTGCTCAGTCGTTGAGAGCTCGAACGCTTTGCCAAGGTGCACCCTCCGGGGGAGTATAACAGCAGCCTTCATGACCTTGACGTCTCGAAGCGCCGCTCGAGCTGCAGACATCGATATATGCGGTACGTCGTGGTTCTTGTTGGCTGGTTTAAAAGGTAGCCTAGATGTATAGATATTAGTCAGATGAACAAAGGTGAGAGGAAGGCGAGAGGAATACGTACGAAGAAATTTCGGTCTGTTTCTTCTCCTGCAACGCCCGTTGCGAGCGGGTAATACGACGCGACCTCGAAGACGACCTGCGCTCCTCCCGAGCGATCTTGCGAAAGTCGATGTGCGGAATAGTCTGAGCAGAGACAAGTGTGTCGCCCGAGGTATCAGGGCTGATCGTCTTGCCGACCTCAGACAGCCCTTCGCCTTCGCCTGTCTGAGCAATCGTGGGAACAGAGAAAGAAACAGAAGACTTCGAGGGTGGGAGGCAGACGTCAAAGTCCTCTTGCGGCTCAGGCATGACCGAGATACGTGCCTTCTTGATACTACGAGGAGGGTCGAAGTGTGACTCGTATGTGCGTTTGGTGGGGAGCGAGGGAATGCAAGGAGGTAGGCACGGTGTGCTTGTGATTTGCCGAGGAGGGGTTTTGTCGACTGCCTGGTTAGGTCGAGGGGCGGAGGAAGGGTGCAATGTGGGTGCCTTCTCTTTGTGAGGAGTCGTACGATGACCAGCTTGTGGCAGGTTTTCTTCTAAGAAACGTTCTCGCCCCTTCGAGGGAGAAGAACCCACGGGCGAGGTGTTCCGGTGCACATCCGTATAACGTGCGGGCTGCGACTGTAGGATCTCCTTGCTTAACGTGATATCTATTGGTACTGCCTTTGGCGAGGCAAGACAATCAGCTAAAATAAATCAGTCTTGTAAGCGAGATTCATGTGTAGTTGGGATCGCATACAGTTAAGGACAAAAGGCGCGATAGGGAGCATGAAGTTGGCTTCGACGACTTTGTCAACCCACGACGCGTGAAAGATCTAATAACATACCACGATCAGCAGGATTTACACACGGTACAACGTTCACTTACCGCCATAGCATTTTGAGACAAACTATATGCGCATACATCAGCGACTATATGCTTTGTAGTGTGAGTGAGCAAACATGAGCTTACCAGCCGTACCATGGGTCGGTTCTGCCATAACAAAAGAAACGGATGTGTTCTTCTGACGTCGCTTCTTTCAGAGTGTGTACGGTGCCTCCATAATCAACTAGAGGTATCGAGCAGAATTAGTCAGTTGCGTTGAACTTTGAACGGTATGATCGTGCTGTTGGTACGCACCCCAGACTCGCTGGATGTCCCGCGGTACATGCGGACTGAAGCACGCTAGTGTACGAATGGTCAATGATTAATACACAACCATTAATGTAATTATCTTAACTAGCGAAACGCACCTTTACCAAACTTGACTCTGTTCAGAGGCATCAAGTCAGCTCGCAGTGCGTCCAATGCTAGGTTCACGTCGCCGTCAAAGAGTGACTTTGAAATGGGCGTCTTCATCGCATGCTTCTATAGATCTCCCAGTATATACTAGTATGAATCCTGCATTCAGAGAGCCCGGGCCCTAGAAAGTTGGAACATGAGATGACCGTCGTGAGTGAACTCGTGTGAGTCGCGTGTCGAATCGAATCGTAGTACGAGAAAGGAAATCAAAGAAATATATGGACAGAAGCACAATAGGTACGCCCGCGCTCTGCCCATGCATCTAGCTACGCACTCGTCCAATGCCTGCCACACCGGACATACACTACGTCCAGATCTGTTACTTATGTCCTGTACACTATGTATGTACGAACAAAATAAGTAGGTGGACAGGTTTCTACCCCTCTACTCGCGATAGAAGAGCAGAAGCACGGCAGGAATTGAACCTGCGCCCTTGACACACAGAAACTCACGCTCTACCCACTGAGCTACGCGCACACCTGCCGCACCTAGCATACATACTGCGAGTTCGGTATATATACTGGCAATGTGAATGTCACGATGTGGCCACAGATCGCACAGATCTTGATCTAGATGCGGGGTTTACTAGCGTTGGCGCCCACCATGAACTTGCTCTCAACCATATCCGTACCCACCTCTCTCTATCGTTTCATTGCTTAATTTCGTAGTCTAGACAATGGAGAGCTCAATAACTGCACCTCAAGCAACACGACCTAACCTTGAACGTACTCACTCGGGGAACAGAACTTCGTCGAGAGGGGACAAGGCCGACGCGGGAAAGCCATCAACTACGATGTCCCAATCCGTACGCATTGGTATCTCATTCCATGTATTGCATGACTCAGTTGGTGCAAAGCAGGCTTTGGCAGCACAAAGGGCGACAAAGTACAAGGAAAAGTACGCGTAACATTCGGTTTGTTGATGCAGTCGCGCTTAGCAGTTGTATGGACAGGTTCCTTGCTATGAAGGAGAAGTACGAACAGGTCAACGCGGTGAGTACGCATAGTGGACTCATTAGTTACTGTGTGCTTATCATAAGAGATAACAGACACATACACAATACGAGCGCGAGCTTGCTCAGGCGGCTGAGAAGATGCGTAACCTCCAAAACGAGTGCAAGTGCGTCGCCGAGTCCTTTTCCCCTCCAGTCTACTCATCACGCCAACCTCAACTCCATCCAGCCTCCTACTTGACGCTGTAGACATTGCAGTACCAGGCCAGCCGACTCTCATACACTACTTGCAACACGACCCCGTGCCGATTCACTATACCACCGCGAGCGTCCCAGTAGCACCGGAGGTCATACCAGTGCCGATCCCGGTGCAGGTACCGATGCCAATGCAGGTGCCCATCCCGCAGCAACCTCATCCTATGCCAATGGTCGAGCCTATACAGTTCATTCCTCATCAACCGCCGAATGCGAATGGTACGAACGGCCACATATGACGTCCGTTTTGGCATTATACCCCCGCGTCCTCGCTGTAACTATGTACATTTGGTGAGTTCTGTTACACGAGAACTAGTCTGTTTACTGAAGAACGTTATATACCATCAGCTAGCTTGCTATATATTTCAATCATAATGTTTTCTGAGACCGACGAGTACTGTACATGCAACGATTCACGTGACCGGGCAATCGGGATGTCGTTGAGGCCACCGTTGCCCCAGCTGCCCTCCCAACCTTCACTAATCCAACTTATCAGATATATTGTGAGCAGACGATTCGTGATACGACGATGACTGTCTTTCGTCCCTTGGCATGGCCGCGCACTGTCGACAATTGAGGGTATCCAGTCGCTTCCGGTAAGTGCGTTGTTCCCAAATACAGGGCCCTTGTTCATTATCACAATACTGGTCATTCAGGTCCCGGCTTCAATACAGCAGACTATCGACTCTACCCTGTAAGTGGTTCAGACTGGTTATGCCGACTTATCGGGAGACCAAGTCCAACGCTCGTCATCTGTGCCTCTCCCGAGCGGGAGGGAATTGCAATTACAGGCCTCGACATCCATGCACACGCATACGAGTGGGCTTTCACGCCGCTGGAAATGGGAGGCTATCCTGATTCACGCTATCAGATATCGTATCTTCCCTCTGGCGGTGCTGATCGACATATGCATTTACTAGGACGCTCGTGCATAGCACAGCATATTGAACTTCAGCTCCTCGACTGATTGCAATCCGCCAATCATCGATCCCCTTCCCAAAGTTCCTATTGCTGTATATGCACAGAACCACGCGACCGCGCAATCGTGATGTCATTGTCGCGGCTGTTGCCCCAACCACCCTTCCAAGCTTCGCTAATCCAACTTATCAGATATATTATAGACAGATGATTTGTGATACGAGAATGGCTACCTTTCGTTGAGGGTATCTGGTCTCTTCCGGTAAGCAGCGTTGTTCCCAAATACAGGGCCCTTTCTCACTTTTGGTTGCAATACAGCAGATCGTTGAATCTACTCCGCAAATGGTTCAGATTGGTGTATGCCCACTCATCGGGGGGCTAGGCCTATAATACTTGTCATCCTCGCCTCTCGCGAGCGGGAGAGAATTGCAATTGCTGGCCTCGACATCCTTGCACTGGTAGGACTTCAGACCGCTGGCAATGGGAGGCTATCACGACTAGGTCTCTGATTCACGCTATCAGATTCACATCTTCCCTCTTGCGGTGCTGATCGACACAGGCATTTACTAGGACGCTCGTGCATAGCATATTGAACTTCAGCTCTTCGAACGATTGCGATTCTCCAATCACCGACACCCTGTTTAAAGCTCCAGTCTTCCGGACCGCGACCCAAATACACATATGTACTTCTTTGGTAATTCACTGGGACTTCTGTATTCAGGACTCTTGTGACATGTCTGGCTCATCGGGTCGCCCCACCCGCTTCGACATCGACAGTGCTGGGAATAAATCGGCTCCGAGTCTGGGGTCTATATGCTGTTGATTCTAATCTTGCAGTTGGTGCGTAGGCATTTGACTTGGTTTCTCCGTGAACACCCCCTAATAACGGCAGTGATCAGTGCGCCACTCACAACACAGCTTCGATCGTCATGCTCCGGACGTGTGTATACAAGGCCTGCCAGCCGCATTGGAATTCGGAGAGTAAGTGTCTATATCCTTGACAAATGTACACATATACGGATCTACGCTTACGGTCGCAAAGGAAACCGGCAGCTCACAGTGCGTTCTTGTCATTCGAAATACTCGCACATCAGTATCTGGAATGACGATGGACCTAACAGTCGCGCGCAGCATGTGCAATCCAAAGAATACGGAAGCTGTCTCGTCTTCCCTGGCGCTCTTGTGTTCAAACGGTGGGCGATCGAATCCTGTTAGCTATGAGTCTAGGGTTTCGTGCGTTTTCTGATTCTGCAAGTGACAGGTGTATAGTGTGGCCCATTGCGGCAGTCAAATGACCATGGTGATCGCAGCAACGGGCTCTAATGCTGAGGTCCGAACACGACAGTGTTCCTAAAGCCTATCATTTGCGATGGAATTCGGAGCGTGGGTGTCTATCCCTGACAAATTTGTTCGGGACAACATTGGCTTACCGCGCGTGCAGATTCTTAGAGTAACTACTTCCACGCTTGCAAGTACCGCTTGTCATGAGATCCCATACAGCTCATACTTCATCGCTAAAGCTGTAGGTAATGAATCAGTACGAGGGCGGACCTTTTGGACTTGTCAATAGCAAGAACCTCTATGGTGTAAGGTTCATAGGCACGTGTTCTTCTCCCGGACAACTTCACCCTCGGGGTTTTTCCGTCCTGTGGGTTTCGCTTGAGTTACCTCATTCTCGGACGGCGATGGTATGGGACATTGACAATCAAGAAAACGTGTCTTACCCTCCTTAATTCCGGCTACTTTCCCGCATAAATTTGCTCTCTTATTACATTCAGCTTACGTCTTAG
>JAXQGX010000965.1:0-10513 GCA_037040455.1 Irpex sp. P115-07
ATGGCGGCGTTTGAGGAGTGGCGGAAGCGGGAAGAGGAGGAGCGGGTAGTCGAGTTTGTCAAAGGGGACACGCACGGTTCGAAGGCTGTCCCACCACGGTTCAAAGAGCATACGAAGCTGGTGTGTGCGAGGCATACGAGGAGTGGTAGAAAGAAGTACGTGAAGAAGTTTCCGGACAGGGTAAGGAAAGTGCCAAGTCGGAAGGTGTGTTGCGTATAGTGTGTCGACCAAGAGAACTTATGGGTTCTAGTAGAGGAGCACAGATTGAAGGCCAGGGGTGTCCAGCATCGATCAGTTACAAGACGTATTTTGACACGGAAGAGGTACGCGTGTCGTGTGAGTATTATATTAAGGCCACATCCCCCAGACGATTGACTGTTCAACCCGGCATAGACATATCCGAACACTCGCATGATATAGGGCCTGCGAATCTCCCATATACAAAACGTGGTAGACGGGCCCAGGTTCTCCCCGAACATATTCAACAGAACGGTCACAGTAGTGATGGGCGAGAAAGCACAGAGGATCCCGAAGACTCTCCGCCAGTACCCCCACCCCATATTCCTGTTGCTGGGCCATCGAATTCAGCGTCGCCTATCCTACAACACCCTCAAGCAGCCCCTGCTCTCGGTCACATAACGCCTCCTCAAACCTTTCAGAATATCATGTCTCTGTATCCCAGTCCTCCTCTCGCATCTCCTACCCCGCAGCAACACCAACAATCCCCATCACCGCTTCCGCTTCCACCACAGCAGCAGCCACCACAGATGCAGCATCACCCGCAGCTACCGCCATCTGCTCCTCCCCCTCCGCCTTCGCCCATCACTCAGATGACTCTCAATCAAGAACGCTGGGATAGAATGACCGCTATCTTTGAGAGCGTACGCGGGCATGCGCGAACCTTCGATTACCCAAACCCGTCTGTCGCTGCTTTGGAGACCATACTGATCAGACTGTACCTAGAGAGTCCAGTGAATCTTGCTACTAGTGAGTCGCATCGATATTTTAACATCACTTTCTTGAGTTGACTCTGACACCCAGATGTGCCAATGAATGGGGGTTGACCTGATGGTACTTAGTTTTGTGTGCTCTTCGGGATCTGAGGGTGATTGTTGGTGCTTTATGCGGGTCATCATACTTCGTTTGGCTATGAGTATGCTCTTGTGCACATTTGGCTTTGTGTTCTCGCGAATCGTAGATCTTCTGACTGATTTACGGGTGCACTGGATATGAATTCACGCGAATGGGTGTTCACGAACATTCAAGAGAATGTGTTAGTCATCTCTTTGTATGTCACTGGTAATTGACTGTTAGCGCCGGCCTCGATGACGCTTGCTCGGCATCGTATGTAAGACCCTCCGGGTGGCCTCTCGCGGCTTCATCCTTTACCACCACCACCGTCCCTCGACAACCTCAACAACGACGACGATGTCGCGTCTGAACATCATCGCAACTTTGAGACCGCTCACACATGCTGCTCCGCGGTCAGCAGCCAAGAGCTCAGCTCTCATGTTCCAAGCTAGGAACTTCACCCTCAACTCATCTCGGCCGAACGTCCTGCAAACACTCCGCAAACAGACGACGTCCAACAACTTCTTCAGCTCATCGAGGACGTTTATTACGGACTCCAGCCCTGTTGTAGCTCGCCCGACTCAGCAAGAGGGATGGAAGCGTTTCGCTATCTCAGCAGTGCGTACCCATTCAGCCAACTCGTTCGTATACAAGACCACTAACCGGTCACTACGAATAGGGTGCCATCGCAGGAACGATAGTCGTAGTCAATGGCTTCCTCAACCGTGAAACCCGCGATGCCCTCTCCCCCGCCGAACAATCCTACCTCCACTCCGCCTTCCAATACACCGGCGGCGGTCTCGCCCTCACCGCCCTCGGTGCCCGCTACCTCTTCCGCTCCGGCGCAGCCTTCAGAATAATGTCTGCCAACCCCTGGGTCGTCCTCGGTGTCGGTTTGGTTGGGTCTATCGGCAGTATGATCGGCGTTATGTCCACGAGTCCTGAGAACACGGTGTTGAAGCATGGGTTCTGGTTGGCGTTCAATGCGTGCCAGGCGGCGACGTTGAGTCCTCTGTTCTTCTTTAGCCCTGCGATTCTGTCGCGGGCAGCGTTGTATACGTGCGGTGTTGTTGGAAGTTTGAGTTATATTGGTGCTACTGCTACGTGCGTTTTTCTCCTTTCTCTCGTGTTATGCGCTGACTGACCTGTTCTATAGGAATGACAAGTATCTCTACTGGGGAGGCCCTCTCCTGGCCGGTGTTACCGTCGTGGCCCTGAGCTCTCTTGCTCCTTTGGCTCTCCCCCTCGGTATGCGCGGTCTGGCAATCACGGAGGCTATCTCTCTTTACGGCGGTTTGGCGGTGTTCAGCGGCTTCGTTCTCTTCGAGTGAGTCCTTACGCGTGTCTCTGAAGTATTGAATGGTTATTGACTGCCGTTACTCTACAGCACCCAGAAGATTTTGCATCACGCCCGTCTAGCGGAAAGCGGTGCTATTCCCCGTGATCCCCTGAAGGAGTCCATCAGCCTCGAATTGGATATGATTAACATTTTGTAAGTCTTCGTGTTTCTGGGTATACCGACTTGTCTTACTGACAATCGGCTGTAGCATTCGTCTTGTCCAGATCCTTGCTATGAACAACAACAGGAGGAAGTAATCAATAATCCTATGCTTACTAGTTTTACCACCATCGCACCGTTTTGTATCTCTAGCGACTTATAATTATGCGATGACACTTTAATAATCTTGAGATTGAGATGACGGATACTTCTTTTTCATGCAAAAGCTAAGAATCAGGCAACGATGCACTAAGTCAACCAAAATCCTAGTATTATCAGAGTCGACACAGTCCGAACGTCTATCGACATACATCCAGTCTACGACCCCTCCTTACCCAGTCTCTGCAAAACCTCCACAAATCCTCCCGGGTCCAAAATCTCCGTGCCACCATAAGTAACCCTCTTCCCTGTCCTCTGCGCCCACTCCTCCAAATTCCCATACTCGACATACCCAGCACCTCCAACGACGAACACGATGCCCTCCGAGAACGCCATCCTCCTCGACCTCCCTCCCCCTCCAGTCTGTCCGCCAGCACCACCAGCGCCGACACCGGCAATCCCGAGTCCAGTGTTATGGTTCCTCGGCGCCCTGGGATCAAGGAACAGATATTCGTCAGTCTCTTGCAACGATGCGTTGGACGCCGCCGACGAGTCCATCAACGCCTCCGTCAGCCTCGTCACAGGCAACAGCTTGTTCGCCGGTAAGAAGTTCTTCACGCCGCTGATCAAGTTGTCCAACCCTCGATCCTTGATCAGCCTGTTGCCCAGCGCGCTGAACCCCTTGAACAGCTCTCCGCCTGGTGTACCGCCTATGATGGGCGTCGACGAGCGGTTGATACTAGCATCGCCAAACGTAGACACGCTCATCCGTGAGATCTCGCGCAGCCGACGGACGTAGTCGAACGCGGAAACGTCTGCACCAGCGGCGGTAAGTTCCTTCGTGAGCTCATTGATATCGTCTTTGGAGAGGGCATTGTCCGGGGAAGAGAGGTAGAAGACGAGGACGAGACGCAGTTTGTCGAGGGGTGTGGGGTGGACGTCGGGTTTGGGGTTGCGCAGGGTCTCGAGGATGGTTTGGACGGTTTGTTTGGAGATGGACTCTTCGGTGCTGAAGAGCTCGTCGAGACCGCGTTTCTTGATTTCTTCGAGAAGGGCGGTGGCGATGTTCATGTGCGTGTCGAGGGTTGCCTTTCGGGCGGTCAGCTCGGGGAGTGCTGTGATGGCGGTCTTCAGATGGGCTGCGTTGGCTGTCAAATCCCTGTGGTACAGTCAATCTCTATGCGATAGTGACAACGGGAAGCCTAACGATGCAACTCACACTTGTGCAATATCGTTGACATCGCTAACACCTGTGGACCTCGTGATCTCAGCAGCATCCGACTTGTACCTGTTCAGTTCCGTGTCAATGTCTTCAGCCACCTGCGGGAACGGATTCGCAGCGTTCTTTGCCCAGAAGAAATCCTTCGAGTCAAGATCGTAAGAACGTTTCTGGGGTTCGTTGACCACCACCCGGTTGAGCTTCATCTCCAGACAGTCCGAAACGAGGGTTTGGTATGTCCAGCCATGTGAGAGCATGGACGCCAAGTCGACATTTCTGTCGAGGATAAGGAGGACTGAACGCAAGCTGTGTAAGATGGTGGTACAAGAATAGTGACTGCAATGCTTACGAGGTCGTTGAAGAGTCGACAGGCCTGTGGAGTCTGAGGCAAATATTGATGGTGCATGAGATCGTGAAGCGGAGAGTATTGCGTCTCGTATTTTCTGCTCAAGCTTGTTTGCAATCATCTCCGCAGCGTTCCCTCGAGGGCAACGAATGATAGGAACATGGCCTACAAAAGACATGAGTGTTAATGACGAGCCATGTTGTGAAGTAAGGGGCACATACCTGTTGTCGCTACAACACTGAATAGACCAGTGGCTATTCTCTCGATCTCTGCTTCAATCTGCTGCTCACTGGATGATGGAGAGTTGAGAATAGCATATGAGGAGTGCGGAGGGGGTGGTGGTGCTCCGGGTGATGAGGGTGTTGCGGACGGCGTAGGTGAAGTTGCGGGAGGTAGAAGGGAGAATAGCGAGGGTGACGGAGAGATGAATGACAAGTATTGATCCAGTACCTGTCCTTAACCTATTGAGCTTCCATGAACTGGATCAGTAATTGTACACGCACCTGGGTCACTAGGTCCCCGCTTCCATCCCGCGCAACCGCAGCTGCTAGCTCCTCCAATAGTGCTCTCGGCAACGGTTCGACAAAGTTCAAATGAAACGACTCGTACAAGCCTTTCTCCAAGTCTTGAGCAATCCGTTTGATGTTGGTCAGGTTCGGCGTTACAAAGTATACTGCTGGTACGTCGGGTAGTGGTGGTCGTGTAGAGTGCAGCTGGCTGCAAACGTTCAGCTGCTGACCAATCTGCTATATGAGCTGATACTTACACGTGTAGTGTTACCCCAACGTCACGAAGATCCTGCACTCGTAGCACGGTCGCCAGAACGTCCTTGGTGTACTGGTCTAACACGAGTACCTTCCATACCGGTGGACCCTGCGGTACGGTAATCTTGCTACCGGCTTGCGAAGGCTTCGAGAGGTTTGATAGAACATTGCTGGTGCTTTCCGTTGGGTCGTTCAAGTTCAGCAACGTCAATAACGCAGTCGTTTGTGCTTGTTGCAGAGTCGGTGGTGTAGCCGTTGCCTACGTCCGTACAGTTAGTGCTGCTTCGCGGTGTCTCTATCGTTCCAGCTCACCTGCTTCAGAGAGGTACTCGCCATGGCGAGATTCCTCCTTTACGACAACCACTGTATGCTAGACGATAGTCAAGTTGAGCCAAGTAGGATGACCGCCGCTGGGTGCAGGTCAGTGGGCGAGTGTGCGTGCCGCGACACGTGGAGTTTCCTTTTCCATCTTGATCGACCACGACGATATCCTGGCCTTTTCTCTCTCAACCATGTTCATCGTGCGACACAAAGTCATCCAACTGATAATTCACCTGCAGCGTCTGGACAGCGTAAGATATGTGATGTTTCTAACACCTCAATCCGTCGGCAGATTTCTTTTGTTCGATACTAGTCGAGTATACGTATTGACCGGGGTAAGTGCCGCATATTTCTCGCCCTTCAAGCTTCAGGACATACTGATGCTTAGTATTGCTAGTATTATAAGCCATTTTGAGCGGTGGTGAGATTTTACTATGATGTGACGCAAATGCACACATCTGCACAATAATCGTACGCAGTTT
The DNA here is from genome assembly GCA_037040455.1 of Irpex sp. P115-07. Lineage (NCBI taxonomy): Eukaryota > Fungi > Basidiomycota > Agaricomycetes > Polyporales > Irpicaceae > Irpex > Irpex sp. P115-07. Next base: position 5,801 of record JAXQGX010000965.1, read on the forward strand.
GGAACGATCTCAACGCGTCGTAGTACTGTCAGGAAAACATAACATCGACTGCCAGTGTGCGATGAAGATCCGACGTAACTTCGAAACCTCTGTATCAGAAGCAAATATACAGTATGACTGACCACTTGTAGTCTCCGTTGCTGTGGGCTTATCCTGATGCAGATGTACCAGTCAAGGTCCCGCACACTCTCCAAGTATCTCCCTTCGGCCCGCTAAGCTAGTGAACCGGAACGTCTTCTGAGGAGGATCGAGACCATCGAATCTAAATCACCAACCTCTTACGCCCAGCGTAGCTTGTAAACTGTAAGTGATTTTCTCTCATCGCGTTTACGGATAATTACCCGCTCATATCCAGGCTTTTCTTTGGAGCCCGATCGCTGCAAACTTCACTCGTCAAGGCAGCCAACGTTCGTCACGAGTATATATCTACCGTGACCACGGTGGCAGGAATATTCTATATCTGAACGTTCAAGTGCAAGAAGCTCGGAGGCCTCATGCTACACTGGGTCTGGTGATGAATCTGGGCGCTTCTTTACGCCATGTTGTCGCGAGGTTACCCATCGTCACTACCAGCTCGCATATTCTGTTGTCCAGCCCAAATTCTACCGGCTCCGCTCTTGCCTGCTGTATATAAGTAAGCTGTGTCGACGTGCTCCCCGGCCCGCCAGGAGGCAAGGAACAATCGACCCAGTATGCTTCGCTTTGGCATCTTCGCTCTCTCTGCCTTGCTTGTGGTTTTCCAGGCCGCAGCTGCCTCACTCCCGTTCAACGGCGCCGACATCTCGTCACTCCCCCTGCTCGAATCACAAGGCATCTCATACAAGGACAATGGACAAACTAAGCCTTTCGAGACTATCCTCTCTCAACACGGATTCCACGTTGCTCGTATTCGTATCTGGACCGCTGGTACCTACACCCAGCAATATGCGATAAACCTGGCGAAACGGGCTAAGAATGCAGGCTTGAAAGTTCTCATCGACCTGCACTATAGCGACACTTGCAAGTTTGGGTACATTATTACATTGCTTGATTGTCTTACTAAAGTGCTTTTCAGGGGCTGACCCCGGACACCAGGCTATCCCATCAGGCTGGCCTACAGATTTGAACGGTCTTAACACTCAAATTTACACGTACGCTGACTTACAATGGTTTCAATTAGTCCAAGACTCACAACGGTACACAGCTACACCAAGAACCTCGTCTCTGCCTTCTCTTCCGCTGGCGCCTCAATCGACTACATACAGATCGGCAACGAAATCAACGACGGCCTGCTGTGGCCTACCGGACGCATCAGCACTAACGGCGCACACCCCGCTTCAGAGCTCCTGCACTCTGCGGTCTCTGGCGTACGTGCCGCCTCCAGCTCGACGAAGACCGTCATCCATATCGCCAACGGATGGAACTCTGGGAGCGTGCAGTCCTTCTGGAACGAAATCTTCGTTCCTGGTGCTTTGGCCCCTGCTGACGTCGACGTCATGGGCTTCTCGTTCTATCCGTTCTACGGAACGGGTGCGACACTCAGCGCATTGCAGTCGAGTTTAAATAATATCATCTCCAAGTATAGCAAGGTGTGTATCGTATACTACTATGAACGTCAGTTTACTGATGAGCTGGTTCAGGATGTTATCGTGGCAGAGACGAACTGGCCAGTGTCCTGCAGCTCTTCTGTCGCGCTTTCCGAGAAGAGCATCCCCGTCTCTGCAGCAGGCCAGACGACGTGGGTCAAAGATATTGAAAATGTCCTCACCAGTCTTCCCAATGGCCATGGTTTGGGTGTCGTCTACTGGGAGCCCGGTTGGATTGGTAACGCCAACCTCGGCAGCTCCTGCTCTGTAAGTTTTTGCATCTGTGCAGCATTCTATGGTCGTCTTACGTGTGGCTCTAGGACAACCTCTTGGTTGATGGAAGTGGGAATACAAGGTCCTCCATCAACTTGTTCTGAGTGCATATTCTAGTCGGTCGCAGCAGTAGGAAAATCGAAACGATCCGTTGCCTTCGGTTGGTGCTTAACCGACATATGCCTCAAGACTTACATGTCACATTCCCATTTTTGACTCTCGAAAACACTTCATGTACGAGACTGTGTAGCTTTACTTGTGTTCAAAGGTGTTCACTGCCAGTGGCATGGCCGAAAGTCGCGATGTGAGAGTCAAGGTTTAGTTGAGCGCTAAGCGAGTCAGTAACATTTGTTACCGAGTAATGAAGACTTGTAGGAAGCAAAGCCGATTAACGCCGATGAGGCCCTACGTCGTTCGTCTTCACAACCTCTACCACATTACTGTCCTATACAGTTGCCACTTGGTCTCATCTCGCTGCATACTACTCTATGGCAATTCTTGTGTGATATCAAAGGATAGTTAATGACAATGAAAGCCTTCTCTCTCCGGAAACTTGATCTCTGGTCTTTTTATCGTGCTCCGAAGATTCAGCAATGATGACTGGCCAAGCCTTCGTCCTGGAGTAATGCGCCCTGAAGGACTCTAGTAGCCTCAGGACTTGTATTTTGACCATGCTGAAGTGATATGTCTCTCTGGTAGCGTCTCTCAGTAGTGCGGTAGCAGAAAGAGAGCGCATGGGGTCGGTGCAGCTAGGTGCAGTACGTCGTATGGACGTGACTGGATAGTGGTGCGTAATTTGAACGCTTTTCCCGGCGATGTGGACTGATTCCTGGCCAGAAGTTAGATACTACAAAATACATGATGAGTTACTAGCCTGATCCTCATTATGGGCTACGATCTCGAAGCTTCGTGTGATGACTGCTCGGAATGATTACTACCTCCGGAGTCAGTTGGTCTTGCGTTATGTGAGGTACTGGCATGAAGTATATGAGCACTGGAAGGTATTCATACTCATTGTTTGCCACTCGAATAGGCCGCTGCTCTCCTAATCATGATGATTTTCTCAGACACCTTTCATCCATGAGATCGCTGCTTAGTCGTGGTGACACCATCATAGTTGACTTGGAATGTTCATATTACAGTGCCAACGTACCATCGTCCCTCCCCCTTTGTTCGCTGTTTCGTGGCATGTCTCACTACTATGGTTTCCTTACAGACCATGAATGTGCCTGGGGTGGTCTAAGATCTAGACTGGCCTTAGTACGGCGTACATCGGAGAACTCCCATCGTGCGGATCCACCCCTCAGCATCACCACTGAAGTTATGATGAAAGCCCTTACTCCGTGTTTCAGGTGTGTCATCGAAACATATTTGTTCTGTTTCGACTGAAGAGTCTGTTCCCGCTGTGGTAGGGTGACGGAGCCCTGAGCGAGTATTGTCACGGTATGCGCAATAACAAGCCTGAATAGAATGCCTAGTCATTGAGAAGTGAGTTTTGACGGCTGTGCTCTGGAAAACTGATACTGAACTGTTTCGCTTTCATACTTTACCTACAGATGCATCTACGGTGAATAGGAAGAGAAATAATTGCTTTCATTGAGAGGCAACCCCTCCATGGGGTGGACCCACAGCGCCAAATAAGGGCCAAATAACCTCCTTTGTTCCTAGAATTCCTCGGCGCCAATGTTCAGAAAGGCCAGCGGCCAAGCGCCATTCAGCACTCATCATCTACTCACTTCTACCCCCCTTCTCACCACCCCACCACATCCCGAACATACTCAACCTCCCTCCTTAATCTCACTTGAGCCTACTGGCCTCATCCGCCGCCATGACACCGAGTACTGCAGACTTGCAGACAGATGCTTTCCTGCATCCAGCGGCCGAGTTGAGAGACGTTACAGACTTGCAGAGGCTGGACGTCGAAGAGCTGAGCGAGATGGCAGCAGTACGTTAGCCTTATTTTGCAGACCTGGCCGCGTCTCAATTACTTTCATAGATGATGGACATACCACTTCGCTCTGACTATCTCAAACGCGACATAATCGCCCTCATTGCTGAGAAAGCAGGCCTTGGCTCCTCGGAGGCGACCTCCAAGAAGACAAACCGCCACGATGCAGTACTCGGGAACGCGTCACTCCAGTCCCACAATATTGCGGTTCCGGATGACTACGCGTCCATCGTCAAGAAAGCCAGCATACCAGCCGTTCAAAAGGGCAGCACCATTGTAACTCGTCCACCCCAACCGTCTGTCCACCTATCCTCTCCAAGAGCCACATGCGCCTTACATACCGGTCATTCTCGTCGTCTAAGCCCGCCCCGCGGCCCAGACGTGCTGCCTCGCCCACGACATCGTGCCAGTGAAGTCACAACTCCGGTGAACTACTTGGCTACTACGCCCCGATCCTCTCACTATGTCGCCGACAACGGCTCCCCCATCCCAATCAAATTGTCATATTCACGCACGTCGGGCAGTCAATCTTCCTCGTCACGACGCTCTGTCGTGACCAACCCTACCTCTTCGAGGGTCCAAAGGGCCGCCAAGCTCACTACATCCCCGCGCTCAGCTTCACCTTGCGAAGATGAGTCTGATCTCCCAATTGCTTCGTATGATGACGAGCTCGAGGACAGACATAACGACCGGAGTTCTGAAGAAGAGCAAGTTGCGGATGCGCACCGGGAATCTCAAGCCGACGAGTCTTTTGACTTCGACGACTCGGAATATGCTACCTTTAGCGACATCTTCCCTGAGTACTCACCGCCCTCATCACCGCCCGCATCACCGCCCGCATCACCGCCCGCATCTCTCCTCGACTACACGTCTACTTTGGAATACACCGCCGAGCCTCCCGATACATTCACTGGAAGCATGAGCGAA
>JAXQGX010000966.1:0-10523 GCA_037040455.1 Irpex sp. P115-07
ACGTCACCACTCGAACAACTCAACTCTCATTTGATACGGTTGCCCGACAACGTCCGTTACATTGTGAACTCCTCCACATTCAGCTGCACTTCCGGGGCCAATCCTTTCAAAACACTCATAGGCCTCGCGAAGGGGGCTGAAAGTGCGCGACGAATGGATGCCACAAGAGGTTCGGGTCCAGAAACTGGGCAATGCAACGTCAGAGATTTAACGGAGCGGATCTGTGTAGAGAATTGTACCATCGACGGAGACCGGTCCTTCAGAGGTAGTTACAGCTTCTTCCAGGATCTCATGTGCATTTGGACGACCGTAGTATATCCGCACACAGTCATAATCCAGGCCTATTGACCGGCCGTGGAAGTGATTCGAAGCCCCTCTCACAGGCGTGCCAGCACCGGAGCGTTTTTCATCCGTAGCAGAGTACTCGTTTGAACCTGACTTCCGCTCCTCCAGGACTGGCACGTCGATCGTGTCAGGGGTCTGCGGTTCAGCGGGAGACGAGCTGGTGGTCTTTTCGTTAGATTCTTCAGCGTCCTCGGGACACCCGGCGGTGACGTGGATGGACACGATAAGTTCCACATCCGACGGTGCAGCGGCAATGGCCCTCTGGAGCTCGGGGAGGACCCATTTCACGTGCGCTGAGTGGGAGGTTAGTCATGCAAACAAACTTCTCAACAGCTGGGGATAGCACGGCATACCTGAGTGTCGGATGGCCCAAACGAAGAGGACTCGTTTAGCACAGTGCTTCCCGGCGGCGGCTTCCCTGAGAAATTAGCGGTCCATGAGCGCATTACCCTGACAAGTGCATAACGAGAATGGCTACTTCAGAGTACCCCACATCCTCGGTAGTATATATGCAACGCCAGACCCGCCTATAAGACGTTGAGTACGGAATAGAATACACATGTACACGCTGATACTCACCGCCAAAGAAAACACACGTCTCAAACCTCGAGACGTCGGGTGGCGCTCCATATGGTCCATCCATAAAGATAGGAAGCTGCATTGTCAACGGTCCCTCTGTACCCAACTCGATCTGTCTCTGGTTCTTCATGAGGATATGTTCCTTCAGCCGCTTCGTGAAGCCATCCCTAACGCGCACTATCCACGTGAGTTCGAATTCGTTCTTCCTCACCGGATCCTCTGACGACAAGGCGACTGACTGCGGAGCCTCAGCAATGTTTGCCATAGTAAATGGGTGAGACTCGATGGGGCCGATGGTTGGAAACGCCAGGAACATGTGTTTTCCTGGTGTCCATCCGCCCTCGTAAGGTGACATGGGAATCTCAGCACCGTAGAATTTACGAGTGACGGTGATACGGACAGCATCGGGGGTGACGAGTTCGAGTGTCGCAGGAGATTTGTTTGGGGAGTGGAAGTTGCTAAGAATGAGGTAACGGAGATACCGGGAGCCACGATCAACTCCCCAGATGAGGAAGCATGGCCAGATCAGCTTGGTGTAGCTATACAGAGTCTTCAGCGTATGGTAAGAGAAAACGAAGGTGGCCTACATACCGAGAGTCAGAGCCCGTGATATGGACGCAGGAACAGACCAAGAAGACACTATAATGTGATCACTACACAGACGTGACCTTGGATATAAATTGACGTACAAGACCAGAATGACGTGCCCAAGGAAGAAGAACTCGTAGAGCCTCTTCCGTATCGGCTTGAGAGAGAGAAGTGTCAAGACGACTTGAACGATACCTGCGGCAAGTCCCACGGTACGCCAAGGATGGCTGAATAGTTTCGCATGCTCAGCGACCCTGCGAATAGTAAACGGTCAGCGACTCAAGAAATATACGATAACCGTACGGACGTACAGCGCGAATGCATGTGTCCAAGAGAGGACCAAGGCTGCTCGTGACGTAGTACGGTGCATGTAATTCAACTGAACGTAAGACAATTGCGAGTTCGAGTCAGCATATGTCGTCTATCACAACCCGCATGCACCTGACCTTTTCATGACTTATGCCGGTGAGAACTACGGATCATGTATAAGTAGCTGACCGATGATGACAATCGAGGCCCTCACTCACGTTGGAGGGCGTTGTTCTTCATGGCGAGAGCAACAATAAGAGGGAACTGCATGGTGACCAATTCTCCGGATCTCCTCTGAAGAACGTTGAGAGTCTTGTCTGAAGGTAATGCCAACTCGTCAGCGTGTATTTTGCGATAAGGTGAGCAATTCTTAGACACCTACAATCCTTAAACGTGAATGCCATCAAGATCGCAAAGTACGCCGAAGACATCACTACCTCCGTCAGGTTACCCTCCACAAACGGAATTCGTTTTCTGAACGCCACGATCCTCGAAGCAGTCAAGACAGATATGGGAAGGCGCCGAAGAGATATTCTGCCGTTGCCAGAACCTCTTGACCGGGTTGCCTCACTGGTACTGCTCTTCATCGAAAGGTTTGGGTTAGGTCGACGTAGAGCATGCCGACGTTTCCATGCCCAGAGTATCGAGAAGATGTTCAGAACAATAGCGGCACCGATCACTCCGGTGTAGATCCACCATGTATGGTATCCCAGCTGGGATGGCATTGTCAGTCGTTATGTATAATAGTCTGATAACGTATTGGAACCGTACAAGGACACCGTTAGTTACGAAGGGACGTTTGTCTTTAGCTTTAGCTTTGGTGGTGGAGCTTGCACTATGAACTGCGCTCGCTGTTGCGGATGCAAGAATACTGAGGGCAGTGCTTGAAGTCGCGTGGTGAGCCATGATGGGAAGTGTTGCTCAGGCGGCGGGGAAGATGGGGAGGGAGTGAACTAAGTCCGGGGTGTACCTGTCGACACAGTGAGCCGGCGGATGATTTGTACCCACGACGGAGGAATGGGCCGGCTAAAAAATCCTGGCAGCTCAAGGTTTGTAACGTGCAATGTGGAAGCAATGGCTGTTCTCGACGGGCGTCGTAGGTTTTGCCTCTTCCATGGAACCATTGGATGGAATCACAGCTCTTAATGATCGTGCGCGTTCTAGTGGTAAGCGGCGGCAGAGATGACACTCTGCCCTCGTTTTGTCCACGGAATGACAGAAAAATCAGGCTGCTCACGGTTAAAGCTTTGAGACTCACCACATATGTCACCCTATGTTCAACCCATATTCTTGGCATAGAATAGCCCCTTGTCTGCGTGGTTCACGTTATAGGATTGGATGAGCTGCGGGCGAACGTCAGAGCCGACGGTATCATGCTGGTCGAAAACATTATCTGATAAGATCGACATCCTGCGATTCATCCAATGGGATGATGCACCACTAGCGCGCTAAAGATAACGCCGAGACTACTTGTGCGCTGTTCCTGACTCGCCCAGATCTAGACGTTGGTTATACCACTGTTCCGCGGTACTCTTCCTGCAGAAAGTACAGTTGTGATGGTGAGTAATGCTTGAGTGAATACACAGCGTACCACCGTGACAGCGTGTCTCAGGGATCCAACTCCAGAACACGTCTACGTGAATCGATCGAAGGCTGCGAGGAAGGTGACTTGAGGCGTGATTGGGCCAATTGAGCTGAGTAGCGGCCGTAGCACAAAGTTCACCAATGAACCGATAAGTATTCGACTCAGTGAGCGTATGAGGCTACTTCCAGAGATTTTCACAGCCGTGGTTGAACACACGAGTCTTCTGTTGCGAGAGTCCGCTGTTCAAGTAAGCCAATAACGATTCGTAACTATCCAACAGTCAGCCTAAACGAATAGGTACACACTATGAAATCGTATCAGATTGGTAGAAACAGAGAGGAATTTGGCGAACGCACCTTTCGTCCTACGTGTCTACTCGAGTCGAGTCTGACTGGACATCCTATGGTCAAGGTGAACGATGGGGAAGGACGGAATCGGCATGAGGAGGTCTATCTTACAGCTAAACACGACGGTACCGGTGTTTGCCCAGGTGAGATACTGCTTTGCTGGTGTCTAGAAGAGGGTCGCCGCCAAGTACTTAGCATGTCGAGAGCTGAAAACACTGCCAACGTCCACTGACGTCTGATAAAGGGAGGACTTGTGAAGTAAGATCCAACGAATAGAAAAATGGCGTACCGCAGAGCACTTAGAGAGCTACAGCTCCTGAAGCATCTGTGTATGCAGTTCACATCGTCATCTAGCAGGAGTCTTGGTCGCGCAGTTTTGTATTAGATCCTTGGCTCCGCTGTGTTCTGCTTGCTCGCTCGGCGACTGTTTTGCTACGTGTAGTGATGATTATCAGTGGTATTGGTCATATTCGTCTCCAGGATATTGAGTAGAGACTTGAGAGAGTGAGCGGTCGACGCGACGGATGAAAGTCAGTCACGGTGTATTGTAAAGAGACGATAATGAAGATGGGTAAGACGGGTGCTTACCGTAGTAAGAAATACTTGTTATATTTGTTCAGACTCCGCTATACAAGCACCAGTGAATTGCTTACTCCTTTTAGTGTCTGTTAACGCTTCGCTCTCAAGGACCACCACCATCGTCGAATCCTCTGCAACTAGATTCACAGTCTTCGAGCGACAATCCACATCCACTGCGAAGACCTGGCCATACACGCTCTTATAGAGCAGGGACAAGACACGCTCGCTGACATCTTTCCGTCCGTCCTCATCGTTCCTGTCGACGGTCGTCAACGTGGACGATGAGGAGGGATGGAATGGAGGTTCGACTGAGATGCTACGACAAACGGCAGGAGGCGTATTTCAGGCTAGAATGCGAAGGGGCCGGATGGTCATCAGACCATACGATAGCGTCTGAGCAGGTGGTTTAGAGATTGCGGAAGGTGCGTTGGTCCCGTTGTCTCTATGTGCGAACGCTGAATGACTCACTGTGGTCCCCGTAGTTTGTAAGCGTAGGACACGATTTATTTGCGGCTCATCGACATTACTCAAGAGTCTTGGCCGGCCGGTGTAGTCAGATAGGTGTGTTACGTCAAACACTATTTGATGGAGATCAAGCCGCACCTTCCCTTGCCTCGACGTCGTCGTCAACTTTCATCTTTTGGTGTCTTATTGGTTCAAGGCCTCGTGTGGAGCTGCTGCCAAGGAATAGTTCGATGCTGGTACAGGTCGGTATTGACGGTAGTATGACTAGGAACGGAACGTGTCCGGGAAGGAGATGAAGATAGTCCAAGCTGAGGACGGGGACTATGTTATGTTGGAGGAACGTTTGTTCTCCTTCAAGACAGGTCCTACTCACGCTCGGTGTATTACGTAGCGACGATGGGCTACCTCTACCCTATCATCGACTTAGCCCTATGAACTGGCATCCTTTCGCTTTTGTTGCCTTGGCCACGTTTGCGTTAACGCTTCGCCTTGGGCCTCTCATATTCCCCACAACATAATCTCCCACTGTCGTACCGCCCCTCTCTCCCTTCATCTGTGCATTCCAATCTCCACGTCGACCCATATCATTTGTCACAGCTCATCAACTCGCAGCATCAACCGGGCTCTCACTTTCAAAAGCCTTGTATTTTACGCCGTTGATGTTCTCGTCCGTGGCAATCGATCGTCAAGATGCCGGTCTCTCGGTTCCCCATCCAACTTCTATTCACTCTCTTCGCTTCAAGATCTGTCATTGCGATCGCTCACCGATCACCCCTCGATCGCGCCACATGCGCACCCATGCACCCCCATCCCTCTCCAAGCATCGGAAAGCTCTACGTCGCTTTGCTCGTGTATCGCGCTCACGTATAGCAACACTGGACATTTTCTCCAATATATCACGTTCACACAGCCTACTCTAGGCGACTGTATACCGGTCGCATGGCTGGGACCGCTGTGAGCTGACCGAGACACTGGCAGTGCAGCCAATTATAGTACTTGACCTCCACTCGCCAACCTCGCGATGGTCAGCGATCAATCGATCAAGCGTTCAGCTGCAGGGAATAGTGGAGTACTCGTATTAACGGTGTGTGAGACTCGCTTCATGGGAGCATGTAGCCCTTCCTGACCATCAGCACAATGCATGCATGCAGCAGAGGCTCGCGCGGTATTTGTTGGTGGTGCTCGAGACTTTAGGCTAACATTGTCACGTTTCAGCCTCAGTCCACGATTGCAATGTGTAGAACATACTAGTCATTCGAAGCTCACTTGAGTGTGGAGACAGAATTCAAGTCTGTAGACGTTCGAATGCATCACGTGTCAATGGCAGAGGTTAAAGTAAAGAATCAAGTGCGCATACAATTGAAGATAAGTGTAGTTTTATAATCGCGAGTACATGGTATATCTTATTTAGTTAGCTATATGCGATGATTGCCGATATCTTGTGGGATGCTGCAGGGTGCAATACATATTAGAAAGCACAAGATATGATGGCATTGGCGGCCACATTGCTTGCTTCATTCGGTGATGGTAACGATGACGGCGACCTCGAGAACGCAGCGCAAAAGTGTGAAAGGACACGCGTACAGAGGCTAGATAATAGTGCTAGGCCATGTCTATTGCCGATATGCTGCGTGTTAGCGACATAACTGTTGCAAGGGACAACAATGAGATGCACATACAGGGTGTCAGTGTAACCTCCCTCGAGGTTTCTTCTCGAGCTGGCATTGAAGTATGTGCAAGCTATTCAAGTAGCCGTTGTCGTCATACGGATCCAGAGTCGACGCCGGTAGGTCTGTCCAGATGCGACCTGACAAACTGAAATCAGTACTGCAAGCGTAGCATCAATGCAACAGGCGACGCACCGTCAGGCTCCAGTGTGGCCGGATCTACGCCGACTGCCCTGCGCTCCTCCTTCTCGTACGCGAGCACAATCTCGATAGTTTCGCTTGCAAGGGTAAGCACTTCAAGGAAAGGTTTCAGGGACTCTTGCAGAGAGTCGAGGGAGTCAAACAGCAAGACAAGGGCGCGGATGGTGGGTTGGGTTCTGGTGTGGTTGACCAGAGTATCGAAGTTGAAAGGAAGGCTAGAGATGTATGCGTGGATGCCCATCACGCTCAGGACAGAGTCCAGCCGGTCCGTGGCTGGTGCTTCTTCGAATACGAAATGAAACACGCTCGCGCGCATGGTTGTCGCTTGCTCCGAGACGTTGAATCCTGCCAGAGCGCTCGACGTCAGTATGCTCGATAAGAAGCGAATAGCGTCACTGATTGCGATGCTCACCGATGTACACGTAGGGAGCTTTCTTGTCGCCCCACAGCAGCGTCATGAACTTGATCATCCACGCACGTTCCTCGTCGCTGAGTCGGTGCAACGGACAATTCGGATTCATCATCAGAGCCGTTGAAGCGAGGTGAACAGAGTCGGTGCAGTATTTGGCCCCAATCTCCGGAGAGCGTGGTCTGCGTTGACAGGTAATTTCATTGGAGGCTTGTGGCAATAAGTAAGTAGGAGTCTGCCCATCCCATGTTATCCTCTCGAACGAAACATCGGTGGTGCAAGGAAAGTGTCTGATGTATCTAGCAACATGATAGAATGAAGGAAGATGGACATTTTTGATTGTAATTCGTTTTTGCAGGAATGAGCTCGGTACGACAATACATGGCGGTATACCCCAGTGGGGTGTGTCGAGCTTCGCAGGGTTGAAGCCGTCCGGGACGGGGCCGTGGATCGAGACGTATACAAGCTTGTCTTGGATGGCGGGAATGTAGAGGAGATGAACAAAAGATGATTGCAATTGTCTCTTTGAGCCTCGCGGTGCCCATACTCTGCTGTAGTCTTGAATGGCATATATGTCTCTAATGAGCCTATGCACCGGTGTAAGCCGAGGACACCCTTGAACGACATATTGTCTGAATATCGCCGCATCCTCGTAAGACTTGATGAGTAGAGTTCTATCCGAGAACATATGCTCGCGACACCTGTTGGCCCAGAAGAGACAGACGAGTGAGCACTGTTTGAGATCCGTCAATACATCGTTCGAGCTTATTTCCGAGTGTCCTCGATTCCGCCTGGGGGGCTCGCCCCATATATACTCACGCTGCGAAGCACGATTGACGTCAACGTAGAATAGGATGTTATCGAACAGCTCGGGGGGTATGCGAGCAGCGAGCAATCTCCCCGCCTACATGTTCCAGCAATAAATCCTGTTAGTAAGGACAACATATCCTAGTCCCTTGGGTACTCGCCTCGCTTTCCGTCACCACTGGCACAGGGGCAACCTTTTTCATGTGCCGATTCGCGTACCATGCCCGGAGCCATGCATGCGCTAACGACTGATCTTGAGTTGTTGAACTCTCGACCTAATTAGACCAGCAATAAACCTAGATCAGCAGCAAAGTTGACGAACACTGCTTGTGCGAGCACTAACCTCGTTATCCGTCGGTTCGCATACGACTTCCACCAAGTCTGATCTCGCAGACGAAGGCGATCCGTCTGTCTGCGATGAATACTGTGTCATTGCTTTCAACAAACTTGGAGAGAGCGAAGATCGGACTCGAGAAGGGAAGGGTTAACGATGGCGTGATAGAGGGTAAGAAAGAACTGCAAGGGCCTAACGACTGTCGATGGGCCCTCAGTATATATCCCCAGGCTCCGCTATGAACGTGGGAGGGGAATCGCTCCCACAAGGCCGTACGGAAGCTTCGATGCTGTGACGTTGACAGGTCATGCCTCCCCCGGTTTTGCAAAGCGATTTTGTCGGCCGCTGCTTCCGAGTTGTCGAATCATGTCTCCCTCGCCGAACCAATCCTCTTGACCACATCAAGACTGTCCCATTCTCGCCAACAGTCCACGCTCTTCCCTACGTACGGCTTTACGAGCGACATTAAGGTGGATTCTGGCACAGGTGTTCAGCTGTACAGATCGCATTTTCACCTGGAAGTGCCTATCAAAAGCATGTCATATAGCTCTCGTACTTGGCACCATCCAAATGAATTCTACGTACCGCATTTCTGCGCTTACTGACCGCAGACTGTACTGTATCCGTGATATGGAAGACAGCAGGCCCACTCGCCAGGCGTAGCTGTGTGATCCATGAACGTCGTGAGTTCGAGATGCGCTGCAGTCCTGTGTATGCCTGTTCAAAAACTATCAGTTACGGTTTGACTGCGTGACGGAAATGAAGACTGGAACGGCCTCGTACCTATCCAGTTCATCGCAGCAGTCGTGTAACGGTGTACTGTGGGTATCAGATCGATTACTGGTACACGTACGACGACTCTTTGTAGTCTTCGCAGGTTTGGAAAAACAAAAAAGAAAGTCTATTCTGGAAAGTGAATGGAAAACAAGGAACACCGTTGGATACATCCGTCATTTCGCTTTGTGTACTTCTGTCAGCAGATAGTGCCGGCGACTTGAGTGTATATCCATCTGGTTGGACGTTCTGCCAGTGATATGAGGTTCGTCAAGAACGCGCAATATAGCAGGACACGTACTTGTAAGAGGTCGATGATTGTGAACTCGAAACAGTCAGACGTGATGTCATTGATGCAGACCACTAGAAGTTGTCGAGCATCGTTTTCGAACTCTTGTTCAGACCAGGAGATGGGATAAACGGCGGGGGGGAACAACACAATCAAGATCGAAGGAGGATGTAAGTATGCAGCGTGGAGGTGCTCGTACTGTGAAGAGCTCGAACAGGCCTAGGACCACACAAGCCCGGATTTATCTTTCACGATGAAGAGCCGTCGTTCTAGTGGTAGACATGCTATGAGAGTATCGCTGCTATAGCACAAGAGCATTCAGGTTCATTCTGACCACCGAGTGCCCTCTCTGCAAACGATCAGTCGCCACAGCCAGCCAGAACTTCGTCGAGAACGCACCTGCAATAAGCCACTCCACTTAGATCCTACTAATCTCTCCGAATTTAGATGCATACTCTACTTCTTCCATTCGTACGGCTACATGCCAGTGTGCATCGAGAGAGGATAGAACATCGCCAAACGTCCTTTCCAACCGCTCATACCGACCACCAGTTGGGATGAACGATCGGAAAGGGCGATTAACCACGGGAAGGGGTACGATTGCAGCCCGAGTTCCGGGAATAACTCAACGGTCCAGCCTCAGATAGTTGATAATGGTAGAAAAGCAGCGATGGTGTCGGTGCCGCGTCGCGATAGTCTTGTTAAGAGGTCGCCAACTGGAAGAGATTACATGACAAATGGACAGCCTACGCACCTTCGAGTTCAGAAACCACCAACTCCCGTCTAACGATACCTCCCGTCCAGGATCTCACCATAGCCTCGACCGACGGTTCCGACGTGATACTTACGCCCTTACAAGATCGCCGACGACCTTTGCTTTTCGGATCTTGATCCCTTCTACTATCGTATGGAAAGGATAGTTTCGATTTACAAGAGTTTTAAGTGTGCTGACAGAGAGTATGACGAGCATAGAGAGACGATTGTGTGCGGAGAGTGGCCAGAACGAGATGAAGGCTAGTAGGGTGATAAGCATGAAACGCCGGATCAATAAGACTTGTGCTTACCGTGGGAATATTACTCCATTCCTTTACGCATGTCTGCTTCAGTTACAATTTTCATCTAATAGGCTTCATTTGTACTTCAAATTGTTTCTTACCATCGGATTCCACTCTTATTCCATTTCATTCCGCCTTACCTTGCTTTCAGATCGCTTTTCCCGATGTTCTCCCGCTCCCCTCCGTCTAT
>JAXQGX010000967.1:0-10511 GCA_037040455.1 Irpex sp. P115-07
CAAGCGTTCAATCGAACTTCCTCCTCCTGTAAAGAATCGTCGCAGGCGTCTTCGGGAGCGTAATCATCGTCTGCAAGACCGCATGTCAGTCATGTGGTATCACGTCTGATAGAAAAGAGAGCTACGTACGTGGTAGTTGGGAGGAGGCACACCACCCTCAGGCAGCTTGAGCTCCACTTGACGGATCACGGTAGCAATGAGCGTGCTCAGCTGCAGATAAGCGAACTGAAAAACAGAATTGCGATTACAGTCAGGAACGTGTGACATTCGATGACATCAAGGTCTTCTCTCACCTGTTCACCAATGCACCTATGTCTGCCGGCCCCGAAAGGCTGATACGGGGACTCTGTGCCCTTGCTAACGAGACCGAAACCAAAGTCGACCTTGGCGCCGTCCGCGTCGTTGTAAGCCTTGTAAGCTTGAGCGGCAACACCCTCAGGGTCAGACCACCGAGTAGGGTCCCACTGCTGCGCGTTCTTCCAGAGCATCGGGTCCATTTGGCTGACGGCGGCAGAGGACATCACCATGTAGCCCTTGGGAATGACGTATTGGCCATCTTCGGAGGGAGAGGCGAGGGTTTGGGGTACGACTGCGTCTTCACGAACCGCGCGCATGATACTGTGCAGGGGAGGGTGGATGCGAAGAGTTTCACGGATGACGGAGTCCATGATGGGCAGGTCCTTGATTTCATCGTATTCCATGGTGCGCCATGTACCGTCGGGCTGGCGGAAGTGCTTGACTTGCTCTTCATACAGGGCCTCACTGAGAAAGTTAAGATCAATACTCGAAGCCCAGGTTTTTGAAAAATCACGTTCACATACCCAATATCAGTCCTGTCAGCAATATGGAGGAGCGCCCATGAGCTGGTAGCAGAGCTCGTGTGTTGACCAGCCATGAGCAAAGCAATCATGATGTGAGCGATCTCGTGGTCCTTGAGGGCACGACCAGCACGGTACTTCTGTCCCATGAGCGAAGCGATCATGTCATGTTCTTCCTCCTAAAAAGGTCAACCATGATTAGCCATTGAATACGGACATCATAAACTAACACGAGTACTGACCTGACCAGGGTTTTCCCTACGGTTACGGATGATAGAGACATACAGGTCACTGATCTTCTTGTGAGCAGCGTCGCGCTTCTTGTAGCTAGGCAGAGGAAGGTTGGGGAACATCCAGTGAAGAGGGGTGAAGCCTCCGTCGAGGTCGTTGAACACAGCAGCATATTCCTTTGTAATCTTCGACCTGACCTCCCTACCCTGGAGAGTTCTCGACGCAGTGAGAATGGTGATTTCCGACATGGATTTGGCAGCCTCGAATGAACCCCATTCGTTGATGTCGTTCATCTGGAAGACACGGAAAGACGGTTCGGTCTTCATGAATTGCAAGACTTCGTCCTCGATCATGCCAACGTAGGCACGGAAGTTGTCAGTCGACAGACCGAACTTGACGAACTTCTTCTGTTCCATGAGTAACTCGTTGGGGCAGTCGTAGACGACATCCTTGCCGAAAACTGGGGTAGTCAAGTGCTGCATGACCCATCGAGTGAGTGCAAGCTAGTGGCCTATGTGACGGTTGTACGCACCGTGTAGGCATCCTCTGCGGAGAACACAGTGTGCTTTCCACCCATGATAAAGTTGTTGCCAGCGGGGTTAAGAGCAACGGTGATTCTCCGGCCAAGGAGAACGAATGTGAAGACGGGTCCATACTTGAACGAGGATGAGTACGGGTAGAAGGGTCTAACGCAAGCAGCATACCTTTTCCCTGCAGTCAAAGAAGAACTTGATGGGGTTGTCACCGTACTGTGCGGCGGAGCCAAACCAGGGGATGTAGTGGAAGACAACTGGTGGCAACGACCGATCCTGAGGGAGCTATTTTCATGATTTCAGAGAGAGTGAATCTCCTAGAAAAAGAGGGACACGTACGAGCTGCAAGAGAACGTTAATTGCGATGGCGAAGAGTGGGATATTGACCAGAGCAAGTATAACGAGTTGGACGGTAGAGAAGCCCTGGAGGAATGTGAGGAGCTGACCAAAGTAGCCCGCTACGGGCTGTGCGATGGTCGACATGGCTTTGTTGTCGTTCACCGGATAGTCGTCGACGTTGTAGACGGTGGCAAGAGCAGAGAAAGGGCGGACACGTCTTGTCGCGTGGACCACCCTGGAGAATATATTTTTATATTTTGATCTTCTTCCCACCCATCGTGCCATTTCTTATTTCGCTCACACAACAACGCTCACGTAAACTTCTGATGCGCCAGCTCCCGCCAGCCCCGCCAACCTCCTCTGCTTGCTCTCGACCGCGACTCGACTGCGGTCGACCACCGACACCGACGCCTCGATTCCTGTCAGTAAAATGAAGTGGAAATGGGTCGATTTTTTTATCGCTTTCTGGAGTGAGCTGAGCGAGGCGCCGCCCGTGGATCGCTCGAATAACGTGAGTACTCGAGTGGGACATCCGTTCTTGTGGGAATTGGCCACGACTGCGTTTGCTGACCGTACGACTACGCAGAACAAGTACAGGCTGCGCAATAGTTGTGGTGAGAGTGTGAGCGCAGTACACCGGCTTACCGCTTTCCAAGCCCGGATGTTCTCACCTCTGAGAGCATACGGCGTTCGTCGCAGAGTGTGTTGTGCAAACGTGTCGATGTGGATGCTTTGAGATGGCAGTCCGAGTAGTCAATGCGATATTGGACGAGTGTTAGCTGTGCGAGATGCAGCAGGAATAGGTGTGTGGCCTAATGCATATATACTCAAGTGAACGGACTAGGAGACGCGTCGACTATGCCATACATGGACGTTCAATATCTCTTGTATGTGGCCCGGTGCACTACAGGTATCAAAAATGTGCTCATGCTTGACAGAGGACATCGCTGTCGTCCGCATTGTAAACTGGACTGATCGTACGGCTGACAGCTATCGTGGAGACATAAGACTCCGCGCAGACCAAGGCTGGCAGTCCGCACGCCTTTCATTCCTGCTATCACCTTCCATTCATTGCTACTCTTACTTTCCCTCCTTTATCCCACACTCCTTAAGATGCGTCGCCACGCTGGTAAAGCTGGGTCCAACAGATCGTCCCGGATGCTGCAGCCTTCCAAGCAAGCTAACCATGTGAGTCGATTGTGCAATGTCTTGACATGTCGTCTGATGGCTCTGTTCAGCATACTCGAGCTGCAGCTCAACCCAATGGGCAGCGCGAGTGTGAGAACATCGCTCCACAGCAACATAAGATTGATACGAAGGACGGCAAGGATATGGTGGTTCGTTGGTCTCCCCAATTCGATACTCTGAGGTTCGGCTGACACGAATGTGAAGCGCGCTCTAGTTCGTTATAGCCCTCAGGACCTCGAAGACCAATGTGAAAAGCTCAAGGAAACCAACGCTGCCACGGAGCGCGAACTGCTCAAGGCTCGTCAAGAGGTAGAAGAGCTGAAGCGTCACAAAGCCTCCACTGCAAACGCAGTCAGCATCGCGTTGGACGAATTGGCCAGAGCCCGTTCAAAACCCGACCATGACAATCGTCGTCTACGCCAGCAACTAGAATGTACCAACAGGGAACTTGTCTCGTCTCAGGCTCGTCTTGCGGAATCTCAGACGGCACGCATAGGAATGCGGTACGAACTGGACGCGCTTACTGCTCAATTCTATGCCTTCGCCTCTGAGAAACAAATGCTGGAGCTTGCTCTTGTGGATGCCCATACTAGGGCTCAGGCCAAACATGACGCTGCTCGCGTTGCTTACGACACACTTTTCGCTGAGCAGAGGAAGAACGCGGCTCTCGAGAAGAAGCTCATGGAGACCAAGGCCCTCTATATCTATGCTACTACCCGGGACACTTCTGCTGACCCTCAGTGCGACGATACTAGCGTCGTTCCGGAAACGTCCAGCAACTTCAGCGACATATCTGGGATTACTGTGCTTGAAATGGAACTGGAGCGTGACATGTATAGGAATCAAGAACACGAGGCACTACATGCTCTTGAGGCTGAGAGGGAACTCCGACTTGCTGCTGAGAGGGATCGCGACGCTTGTCGTGACAATGAACAACTAGCTGTTGCTGCTATCGAGGCCCACAAGATGGCGTATATCAAGGCCGAGAAGGACAAGGTGGCTGCAATGGCTCAGCTCGAGGCTGCCTACTCGCGCATCAGTCATCGCCGGGCACAAGCAGAGCGCTACGGGGGAGAGCTTCAACGCGAACACTTCGACTTGGCGGTTACGAAGAGCGAACGCCTTCAGATCGAGTTTGGGACTGTCCCCGTACAAACCACTCACTATGGTGTCCCTCGTGGCAACTCGATCCTTCCTTCAGTAGTAAGTCGTTCTATAGTGATTTGTGTACAATTTACTGACGCGATGTCAATTCTGGTTCAGCTCCTCGCTCCGTATGAGTAATGACGAGCACTTCGTCTCCGCCTTTCAATTACTTATACTATGCAGTGTTATGTTCGCGAGCGCTGTATCTATTCCCATCTACAATGATCACCTTTACCAGTGTACTGCGATAATCCTAAGCTAAAGCAACAGCCGTGTGAGCTGTCGAAGGCGACTGAGCTGTGCATGAAACACGAATCTCCCGCGCAGCTGTGTACCCACCCATCGGCAGGGCGCTCCGCATAAGTATAGCACAACCATCGAGCGTCTCATTGCATACACCATAACCTCACCGACCGCCATGTCTCTCCCGCCACAGCTACTACATACCCTCGAGAATCTGAAATACCAGGCAAAGGATGCATTTTGGGCCCTGTCGTCGTGCATTTGTCAGCAATCCGCGAAGATCAAGATAAACGGACGAACGTGTAAGTAGATGTCCTGCCCATCACTTCTACGGGGTACCGGTACTGGTGTTAAGGGGACGCTGACGGGCTAGGGGTTGTCAGTTAAGATCGTCAAGGTACTTGGAGAAGGAGGGTTTTCGTTTGTTTACCTTGCACAAGATGAGCATAGCGGGGTAAGTAGAGTTCGTTCAAGAAATACCGCAGACCGCTAACCCGGTCGCGAACATCAGAGACAATTCGCTCTCAAAAAGATACGTTGTCCGAGTGGGAACGAAGATGTGAGACAAGCCATGCGTGAAGTTGAAGCTTATAGGAGATTCAAGTGCGTACCATGCCCGACAAACGTCTGATTACCTTACCCAAGTCTTACTGCCAGACACCCCAACATTATTCGGATTCTTGTACGGCATACTCTCGTGTTCTGCAGCTAATCTTGCTCACGAAAGTTCAGGACTCTGCTGTTGTACAAGACCCCGCCGGCGACGGCCAGATCGTATACCTGTTTCTTCCCCTATACAAGGCACGTCATGCACTACCAGAGCAGAAGCGTTACTGACCTTGGTCAGCAGAAGGGGAACCTCCAGGATGCAATCAATGCCAATTCTATCAACGGTACCCACTTTTCCGAGAAAGAGATGTTGCGTCTCTTCAAGGGTACATGCGAAGCCGTCCGAGCCATGCACGACTACCGCGCACCTCTAGCTTCCCGCTCAAACCCACGTCCTTCACGAGAGAATCAATCCTCAGCTGCCCCTTCCTCCTCCGCCAGACCAAAGAAGAACATCCAAGCTGACAACGGCCATTCGGACGATGAAGACGAGGAGGACGAGATGTTCCCACAGCCGGAGGGTGACGCTGAAGGAGGCTATTCTTACCATGGTCCCTCGAGCCGCTCAGCATCTGCGCCCCTTATCTCGAAGCAGTCGACTTTGGATGACGATGTGGTATTTGACGGAGATGAGGAGTTGTCGCATATTCAGCAGAATGGGAGGCAGAACGGAGCCGCTTCAGGGGACACAGAGCTGGTGCCATACGCGCATCGGGACTTGAAGCCAGGGTGCGTCACTCTATTTCTTCTAGTTTGTCTAAAGTACTGATATCTGACTCCGCGTAGCAATGTCATGATTGACGATAATGGCAGGCCGATCCTCATGGACTTTGGAAGCTGCATGAAAGCCCGTGTCAAGATCGAGAACCGCTCTCAAGCACTTCTTCAACAGGACATAGCGGCCGAACAGAGTACCATGGCCTACCGAGCACCCGAACTCTTTGATGTCAAGACCGGAAACACGATTGACGAGAAGGTCGACATCTGGGTGCGTACATCTTGTCGGTATATTTACCATAACCTATACTTACTGTAATTACCGCCAGTCGTTGGGATGCACACTCTTTGCTCTTGCGTATTCGCATTCACCCTTCGAGAATACCCAGACCACGGAACAGGGTGGTTCCATAGCCATGGCGGTTATGAATGGACAGTACAAACACCCAGCTTCGCAGTATTCACAGGGCCTCAAAGAGCTCATCGACGCCCTACTCGTAGTCGATCCACAACACCGACCGGATATACACCAGGTAACGCCGTTTTTATGTCTGTAATGATGAAGTCACTGAGGTTTGGCGACATCTAGACGATCGAAATGACGGACAAGTTGCTGCAGCGTTTGTAAGAGGTCGATGAACCTTGCCCCAACTGATTCTAGATACCTTGAGACTACGTTCTCTGTCAATTCTGTTTACCCACACACTCCTTGACCTATCTATTGCATTATTATATTGACTAAAGCAATGGCGCGATCGAGCAACAACCGTATCGCTAGCTGATTTTATTGTCAACGACCAAGGCTTTCGCCTTATGGGGCCGTTTAGTCCGTGGCTTCTTGCCCGGCTTAAGCTTTTTGTCCTTCAACACGGCAGTCTCATCCTTTTTGGCGCGCTTTGTCTTTCCAGTTGTCTGAGGAGCAGCATTTCCGCTCGAAGCCACGCCTGCGCTTTCGTCCTCGTTTTTCTGTGGGGAGGCAGAGCTGTCCTTGGAAGATTCTTCCTCCCTCTCGACCTTACGTTTCTTTCTGACGGGTTCAGATAGTGCCTCAGCGTTCGTTGCGTCTGTTCCCAAGGCATTCTTCCTCTTCCTCTCTTCTATGCGTCTGCGAGCTCTCTCTGCTGCTTTCTTCTTGGCCGCACGCTTTGCTTTAACAGCGGCTAGCTTCTCCTTCTGCATACGCCTCTCAGTAAATATATGGAGAAAGAAGAAAAATCAACGCTACTCACCCGCTTCAATGCCCGCTTCGAGGGCGCACCGTCAGTGTCAGTTGGCTTTGAAGCCGGTTTGCTCTCGGCATTCATCGCACGTATGAGATCCCTAACGTCGGCCTCCGGCCCCGCCTTTCCTACAAGTTCAATAAAGCGAGAAAACCGACGGTTATGTGCCTGTATACTGTCAACCGTTTGAACGATGTCTACAGAATAAGTGGTAGCACAACAACTCACCTTCGACGCCTTGTGGACCTCCGACATCTTGTTGTTCTTCAGAAGCTTTCCGTGGCATAGTATGCATGCCTTGATCTGTGGTTGGAGGGAGACGACGTATACAGGGTCCTTGACGGCTTCTGTGACAGACATTTCAGGTATAGAATCTTCAATTTCGCTGTCTGTGTCAGAGTCTTCAGGTACATCGCCAGCCGAGGCCATTATTTCGTCGTCTTGTATGTCATCTTCCTGATCCTCATCTGCACCCTCCTGGGACCCCTCGTCTGACGAGCCGTCCTCTTCATCTTCAGAGCCTGAGCCGCCCTCCCCTTCATCTTCAGAGCTCGAATCGCTCTCCTCCGAATCCGTGTCCTGCAACCCCAATACCTCTTTCATCTCGCTGTCCAACCCCAACTCCTCTTCTCTTTCTCGCTTGCGAATTCGTTTTTGTACGCGTTTGAACATGGTCGAGGCTGGTGAAGTGGAAGTGGAAGAAGTAAAGTAAATTGTAGCCGCAGGGCGTCTATGAACTACATGAAGTTTAGAAGGCGCCTGGTCTTTCGCCTCGGACTTGTTTCTGCTGGCGACCTACACTTCGACGCTGTCCATCGTTTGCTGCATTCCTCATGCACCGTCGTGGCCTGCAATGTCTCATTGAACGCTCTGGCAGTCGTGCCTTGCGCCAAATACAGACAGGCCCTCCTCAGAAAGTCGACTCGTCCCAACCGGGTCCTTCCACGCCACGAAAGAAGAAGGCTCAGTACCCCCCTCGGCCTCGAAGTCCAACACCACCAAAGGGGAAGCACCCAAATAGGACAGGCCATGGCGGCGACTCTAAAGCTGCTGCCTCTCGGTCTGGAGATTACGAGCGAGTGCTGAACACCGCGAGTTCCAAGCCACGACCGTCTCAGCCACAGCGCAAAACTCAGGATTCCGTGCGCACGCTCTTGTCACGACCTATCGTTCCGTCCGATGAAGTACAAAAGTTCCTGGCGGAATCTACATCTACTGGCGACGATGCCGACTCCGAGGGCGCCCCCATTGACTTTGTCCGACCAGGTCAGTTCGTAGAGCTACGAAGGTTAGTAAATCTACAATGCCTCGACTCCGATCCCCAATTTACGTTAAGACGTTAGAAACGGTCTTTGCATGCACGGTGTTGTTCTAGGTCAGGTTGTTGACCTCGGAATGCTCCAGGTAGTCACCTTGCTGTCCAATGGTGGGATAATAGGCCACCGTAGCGCGGATATTACTTTCATAATTCCGGGCTTTGTGGACGACAGAACGATCTCTCGGTGTGGAAAGGTGGAGTCCGCTGAAGTTGTCAAGTTAAGCGAGCCCGAGATTGCTGCTCGTATTGAGGTCCTCAAACGTATCAAGGAATTCGAGAAGGTATTGGACCTCGATTCACATGATATTGCTCTTCGAGTCGAGAAAGCCCTCCAAGAGATACACTCTGCCGACTCGACCTCCTGGGAGACTGTGTCGACCGCCGAAATTGCCTCGCGCATCAGCGATAGCAAGCCACCTTCCGTCATTACCGCACTTGGCGTCCATAAATACTTGGTCGAGAAATACAAGCAATATGTCGCCCCCGGAGCATCTTTCCTCTTCTCGCAAACCTTCTTGGTGCGCCCGAAAGCCATGATCGATAACCTGAACTACGTCGATCGGTTGGTCGCTAGACGAGACCCAAGAATAAATTCATTCTTGGAGAAGGCGAGGGAAATCATTGCCAGTCGTCCTCGCGGTTCCCCCTCTACGTCGTCGGAAGTTACAGTGGTGGCGCACCCCAAGATTACCTTCTCTGAGGATGATCTAGCCATCATAGAATTCATGCGCAACTTCCTTCGCGTCAAGCGAAGTATTCAAACGGATCCACACAAAAGCTCAGTCTATACTATCATGCGCTGGCTAGGGCTATATCCCAACGAGACTTTAAGCGAGGACTTGGTCCATAGGTTCCTCATCGAGATCGGTGCACTCTCACCCTGGGCAGAGCTACGAAAGTACGGTGCACACCGGGAGACAAGTCCAGTGATCATGGGTGGACTTGAGAAAGGGGTGACCGCCCCTGGTTGTCCTAGTCCCGACGAGTTCTACGCTCAAGATATCGTGGCTCACCTTCGACACGATTTCGGTGACACACCGGTCTATGTCATTGACGACGCCACTGCAGAAGAGCTGGACGATGGACTCTCAATCGAACCAGACACGACGACGGAGGGATGTTATTGGGTTCACGTGCACATTGCCGACCCTACGTCCTTGCTTCACCCCCTTCACACGGCCTCCAAGAAAGCGCGCGAGCTGAATTGTACCCAGTACTTTGTAGCGGGTACGGAGCCCATGCTGCCATCCGAGGTAGTGCGCGGGATCAGTCTTGGCTCAGCTGCCGAGGAGCTGAAGACTCTCACCTTCAGTTTCAAGGTGGAAGAATCTGGAGAAGCCACTGATTACGCTGTTCGTGCAGGGATTGTCCGGAATGTGCAGGTCATGACCTATACAGAGGTCAACGAGCTGATAGGTTCCCCATCGACTGAGCGCTACAAATACCCTTTCGGGCGACCAGAGAATGCAGACTCTCCTCCTCCCACAAGACAGTTCGAAGCACGACATGTAGAAAACCTCCGTGCGTTAAACGAAGTCCGCCGACGGCTTGCTAAGTGGGCCCTGCAGAAGAACACCTTCAGCATGAACTCCGAAGATGTCGCGATAACACTCGAAAACAAGCGTCTCCCGGAAATCACAGACCAAACTCGTCCGCACTTCTTCCACGGTGTACCAGCGATGTCGTACGCCGTCTCTTCCGGCTCATTGACGTTAGCGCATAGAGTCGTGGCCGAATCTATGAAGATGGCGTCCCGCGTGGCCTCTAGATTCTTCAGGGATCGCGACATCCCTGCGTTGCGTCGCTCCCTCTCACCTCCTCTTGTCGCCAGCCCGGAAGCCATGCGCGAAGTTCTCTCGAAACGGAACGAACACGGAGAGGTCCCCATGCTAAAGGTCTTCCATACCGGCATCACCATGCCTTCCGGACGATACACCCTCGAGCCAAAAGGCCACTGGTCGATGGCCATACCAGACGGCGAGGGCTACGTGCGTGTTACCTCGCCTCTTCGTCGCTTCGCGGACCTGTTACACCACTGGCAGATCAAATACGCTCTGCTGGAAACCAAGGAGCCGTGCTTCAGCCGCGACTGGCTGGGTCAGTACGCCACGGAACTGGAACTCATGGAGAAACACATGAAGAATATCGA
>JAXQGX010000968.1:0-10742 GCA_037040455.1 Irpex sp. P115-07
TACGCGTCTACACCTCCTCCCGCAGATACACGACAATCACTTGACTAGTTTCATGGCCGCGTCACCTCCTTGTGGGTACATATACACGTCCCGCTTTCTCTCTCCACCCATATCTCGCCCTCCTCCTCTGACTTCCCCCTTCGCCCTGGCTCCAGGAAAGTAACCGACATGAACGATTTCGTTGATCGCTTTTCCAACCATAATGGCTCGGCGGAAATTCGTCGGGCAAAGGCAATGTTAGAGGAGGAGAACGGCGGTGGTAGCAGCATGATGTGGGGATCCCAAGGAGGCTTCGCTACCGCGGCGAATGGATTGCCGACGTTCACTGTCCCTTCTATGCCCGACGTATGTCTTGCATATTCACCGATTTCACTATCATCAAGCTGTATGACTGATATGTCGCACACTCTCACCATCTATCAGCCTACAGCGTTCTTAAGACTGCACACCGACGATCGCGTCGACCCGTCGTGCAGAATCAAGATTAACCATGGTACAACTACGCTCGCGTTCAGGTATCAAGGGGGTGTCATTGTTGCGGTGGATTCAAGGGCCACGGCGGGGAGCTACATCGGTACGAGGTTTTACATCAAATTATGTACTTTTACTGACTCTTACCACCTTTATTAGCCTCGGGCACTGTGAAGAAAGTTATCGAGATCAACCCGTACTTACTTGGTACCTTAGCTGGGACAGCCGGTGTGTCCAGTCCTCCATCTTTCATCTTGCTGTAAGTCAATGTATTTACGGTAATGCAGGCGATTGTCAGTACTGGGAGACATACCTTGGCATACAGTGTCGCTTGCACGAGCTTCGAAACAAGGAACGCATCTCCGTGGCGGCTGCAAGTAAATTTCTCAGCAACCTTGTCTATAGTTACAAAGGTATGGGCCTCGGGATGGGCACTATGATCTGTGGTTGGGACAAAACGGTAAGTTCTTGCGAGAGACTACGTGCCGCTCATTACTGAGCAGCTCTTTAGGGGCCAGCAGTGTACTATGTGGACTCTGACGGGACACGTATGAAAGGCGATTTGTTCTCAGTAGGGTCAGGAAGCACGTTTGCCTATGGTGTTCTTGATCAAGAATACCGGTGGGATCTGACGGATGAGGAGGCACTCGAGCTTGGGCGGAGGAGCATCTATGCCGCTGGGTATCGCGACTCGTACTCGGGCAACTCAATCAACCTCTACCACGTCAAGGAAGACGGTTGGAAATTCGTCGGTACGTCGTTCAAATTTATGTTCCATGGGTTTATCTCATGAACAGGCACAGGCAACTACGATATCTCGAAGATGCACGACGAGGGGCCGAACGGAGTCGGTTATGGCTACGAATCGCGCGTGGAGGGCAAGAGCTCTGCGAACCCGCCTCTCGCAGCCTCTACTACGGATGGTGACAGTCCCTGACCGGTGACCCGGAGCGTTTGCGCATGTAATGTCCACAGAAGCATCAAAGTTTAGATGAATACATTCTTGAGTCATGGCGGTGATTTTTCGTGTTATCGTATAATAATCGTAGACAGATTGGCCTGAAAATGAGTTCATTGCAATGTGCAGTGGCGAGTTTGGTTGGAAACCGATCTTGGAGTAAAAATATGCCCGTAACCGCTTTGTCTGCCTCGTAGAGACAAAGTGTGTTGTACGCATTCTGCGATAGGGTTCACGGGTACTATGCTCGTCGAGTGAATATGATGTGCTGCGTTAAGTATGTTCAACTCAGCAACGGGTGGAAGGAGTATGAAGTGAAGGAGCATGAAGGAACCGTGAAGTGACGCATCAATTGACACGAGTATACGTATGCGTACATGGCGGCATTCTAGAGTATACAGACAAAGGATGGCTCAGCAGTGCAGCGAAACCTATGAGGAAGAACTTTTACCAAAACTGTCAGTCATCTCTAGCCTGAGCAGGTATTAGTATCTGCCGCTACTTGGTCTGTTAGCAGGGACCGGCGGGGCAGGCCTTGAGGACATATCAACGGGTGGAGTAGACTGTAGGTACGACGGTTTCGGCAACCTCGTGAATAGTGGAGGGACCTTTCGCGGGGACGGAGAAAGAGTAGGCGTCTCAGCCGTCGACTGGGACCTGCCGTATACAGATGATGGTCGCGGAACAGGTTTTGGCGGAGCAGCTGGAGGCGGTAAGGAAGGCGAACGTGCCATTAACACACTCGCTGCCGTAGGAGCGAGCTTTGCGATAGGCTGGCGTGAAGGACGCGGAGGACGTGGAGGACGTGGAGCAATCTGCGTGAGTCGTCGCTGCGAAGAGGGAGGTGGTGGCGGGACTCTGCGCATAGGAGGAGAAGGCGGAGAACTGTCAAGTTCCAGTCCTTCTATGGCGTCTTCCAAGCTCTCCGGCGCTGCAAGAGGAGAGGCGACCAGCTCGTCCTCCTGAGCTACCCGAGTCGGTAGCCTACCCTGGTAGTGGGATGCAAAGAATTCGTCTAATTCGTTAAACAAAGCCTCTTTGTCTTTTTCGGAGAGGTTCATCCAGTCGATGTGTTCATCCGCGCCGTCATGTACTTCAGTCGAGGGCGACGCGCGAGATGTCGAGTTATCAAACTGTCTCCGCAATGGTGGTGGAGGAGGCTTTCTTGTCCGCACTGAGCTCGCTGAGTACTGCATGGTGGGAGGGATGGAGAAAGATGAGTGGGGTAACGGATCAGTGAAGGTCATATAATCGCATTAGACGCGAAACGATCATGATGCTGCACCCACGCTAACGATACGTATCAGCCGCAGTGCCTGCAACAATCAATGAGCTCTAAAGACAGGTTCATGCATAGCACTCGGTGCATCAGTTCTCCAATTCAAAACGAAGTATAGACCAAGGATACCATAGACAATCACAGGACCTCCTTCACGAAACCCAAGGTTCCCAGCGACTTCGCCAATAACTCTAGCACCCGCTCACTTTCTACCCTCTGTACTTCTTTCAGTCTCCTCAACTCATCGCCGACTTCATCTCCGTTGGCGACCAACACGTCTCCATGCATCCTCAAGAACACGTTCTCGAAGGTTTGCACAGCTTCAAAGTCGCGACGGGACCTTAGCCGCTGGATAAGCGCGGTGAGGAAAAGGCGTTGTAGGTCGAGGGTGACGAGCGAGCGGAGTTCGAGGTCTATGGCAGCTGGAGAGAGCGTTTTGACGTAGCTGTAAAATCCTTCGTCTGCAGAACGCGACGTTAGTAGTTGACAAGGGGGCGCTAGGCATCGATATATTTCTGTAATACTCACAGTCTCCTTCAGGAGCTTCGGCTCTCAGCTTCTGCACAAACACACTCTCTGACTCTGCAGCTGTCTTCTCCAACCTTCGGGTCTCTCTTCTCTTCTTCGCCTCTTCTTCCTTCTGTTTTTGCTGGGCTTGGACCTGTGCAACGTCGAATCGGTGTTCAACACCGGGCAACGTCGGCAAAAAGAAAGGGGCCTTCTCAGGCTGCTTGGGAGGCTCTTTTGGTTTGTTTCGTTGCTAAACAGATTAGGATAGCACAGTTGTTTAGATGGGCAGGCATGGGAGATAACAACGAGGGATACTTACCTGGATAACTTCGATATTAAGCAAGGTCTGCCACCGTGCTCGAGGCAATAGAGTCAAAGTGACTAGATCGCCGTCCAGCTGTGGAGGCGTAGTAAATACGTCCTGCGGAGTCTCGTTCACCGTGAGCGCAGAGAGTGCTTCAAGCGCTGCATGAACAATGAGTTTGATGTGCGGAAAGCGTATGAAGTGGTATGCATACCTTCGTCCTCAGCCTCTCCTTGCACAGACGGAAGAGCAACGTCGGCGACTTCTTCGTCCGGTATACTGTGGAAAGATACCTCGGAATACTGTGCACGATTCGCCCTAACACGCCCATCAGCTCAGTCCGTTCATTCTGAGACGAATAAATCATACCATAGGTAAACACCAACGCTGTCAACGTGTGATGTCGCGAGAAAGTCGTTTGTTGGCGAGAAGCTAACACTCGTAGCAACGCTTGCCGTCCTGAAAGCGTCAATCAGTTGACCGGTTGGGACGTCAAACGTGCGGATGATAGAGTCTAGGGATGTCGTGACGATCCATCGTGCGTCGGGAGAGAAAGTCTTGCACAAGATGTCAGCTTTCCTGGTAATATGACTGCTTAGATGATAATGTATGAACGTACAATATCTAACACCCTGCTTCTAAACCCGCTTAGCTCTCTTACCAAGCGCTGCGTTTCAATATCCAAGACTCGAACTACCAGGTCGTCGCATATGACAGCGAGAAGACCACTGTCCCTGTGCAAAGATATCGACACGGCTGCCGAGGGTAACACGACAGTGCATTGCAGCTCCGCGGTGTGGAAGTCGAAGAACTGCATGTACAAACATATATGTAGTTAGTAACCGACTCGTTGTAAACGAAACGGTATCTGAACGCACGTTCACAGTCCCGTCGAGTGTACTGGCGATTAACGTTCGATTCAACGCGTCACTGGCCAACCCGGTCACGCAACGCTGATTCCGTTTCGTACTTGATCCGTTCGGGACACCATCTGGGACGGGCCCGACGTCAAATGACTTGCGTTTTGTCCCTGATTGCATGTTGTACATGTGTATTGCACCCGTCGAGGAAGATGCGATACCAAAGTTTCCACAAGCAGAGATACAGGTAGCCTATATAATGAAACAAGAATATGTTATATAAATTTGCTCGATCGCGGATGGTGTAGTTTACGCACCTTCACAGAACCTGGTACAGCGCCCTTCTTGCCTTCACTCGTAACAGCAAACGTGTGCTTTCCAAGTTTTTTGTCTTTCATCGTCCATGATCGAGCGAACGTCTCGTCGATGTGGCCTGTGAGAATGTCGTCCCAGTCTTTTGTCCGAGTCGTCGAGAATGATATAGTCGCTATAGGTGGAAGTTTGAGTGATGCGACAGGAATCGAAAGACTGGAAGCCTTCTTCGCTAGTGATCCTATAATATACTTCAGTATACTATGACGGATAATCAGAGATAAAAGCGAGTACCTTGGCTGAGCTCGAAACTTCTCGAGTCCCGGACAACACTAGTACATCTCAAACTTCGATCCCTCGAGGCTGTCAATAGCTGCTTCCCATCCTCCCCATAATATCTCACCAAATGAGGAGGTGCATGATGCCCGGACCTGAACTTCAACAACCGAGGGGCCGCAGTTGGAGAATCAAAGACCCATTGCTGCAAAGATATTGAGTACAGACTCGCCCACATTCGCACATCTTACTATTCACCTTGACGCTGTTGTCTTCGCCTGAGCTGACCAAGAGTGGCTGGCCTGGGACCCATTCTATCGCAGTGATAGCCCCGTCGTGTGCACCTCTGACGAGATGTAAAAGTCTTCCTCCAGCATTTAAGTCCCAAAGTGCAATATGTCCATTGGCAGATGCCGTAGCGAGAATGGGGTGGCCATCTGTGTACACCTCGGTTGATAGTAGTCCTGAAGTTGGCAATTCATGCGCTTACCGGTACGGAAGCTAAGTGCTCTGATAGCCCCGTCCTGCATCTTCATTCGCAGGAGTCGTTCGTCCATACGGATGTCATACACGGATATCTCCCCACTCGCGAATCCGACACCAACCACGTCAATTGCAGGTGACTGGGATAGCGCGGTTATAGCGACCGAGGAGCCATCTTGGGAACCAGATGGTGAAGTGAGAAGAGAAGAGGTGGAAAATTTGTGGATACATGTTCTGAGGTGAGGCGTTGAGCGACGTGCTGAGGCTATAGAGAATGTGGGACATACTGTGTGCGTATGTTCCATAGTTGCAAGGAGCCCTGGCTGCTTCCGACGAGGATTTTGTTGAGATATGTCGCGGGGTGAAGAATAGTTGTCGCCGTGAAGCCAGGTTCAAATTGTATGGAAGACTGGAGTTCTGTTACGTTGCTCGAGTTAGGTGTAGCATTAAAGCAGTCCAGTTTTATGCGTACCTCCATCTGTCGTACTCCATACAAACATTTTTGTGCCATCTTCAGATAGTGCCAATAGTTGACTACCAAATATGAGAATGGACGCCAAGGGGACGCTTAGAGGATTTGAGAGACGGGCGACCTGCAGTGCGTTAAAGACCCTGCAGTTACTGCAGCATAACAGTACGCACCTCTTTGCCTCGCAGATATTTGATAGCATCGGTACCAGATGCAGCCCATACTGCCTTTCCTTCCATGGCTAATGAAGTGATAGGTTCATTTGCATCGGGACCTAAAGAAAAGTATTCCAGTCCACTGCATCTCACAAACGAGTAGTGGTTGGCGTACCAACGAACTGTAGAGTCATCTTTCCGCCTTCCCACATCGCCCATGACCTTCCCAGACATGTAACTAGATGCAACGAGGGACCATCCGCGGCACCCTTGTAAGACCTTGTCTGCAGCACGAACGGAACATGGTTTGTGATCAAGCCAAGAGCGCGGAAGGGAGCAAATAAGCGAGGTTCTTTTGTAGATTTTCGTTTTGTGGGCTCGGTCCTGACTTTCTTGCGTGGTGGAAGTGAGCTGTCATCTTCGTGCTCGAGCTGGACAACCATGGTGAGATGGAGGTGTTTGTGCAAACCTGCCTCAACCGGCAATTGAATGATTTCAGCGCTCGGACCGCACTCCCTGCCAAAATTTGTATGCGGGCGTCTCTGGCCGAAGAACCACCTTATTTACTGTCACTCGGTCTGGTATGGGGCATGACTACTTCCTCTAATGCTGCATTGATAGTGCTACAGAACGGGAGCTATCAATATATTT
The DNA here is from genome assembly GCA_037040455.1 of Irpex sp. P115-07. Taxonomy (NCBI): domain Eukaryota; kingdom Fungi; phylum Basidiomycota; class Agaricomycetes; order Polyporales; family Irpicaceae; genus Irpex; species Irpex sp. P115-07. Next base: position 6,729 of record JAXQGX010000968.1, read on the forward strand.
GGGGCCGTTGTTTAGGCCAGAAATATCGTCCGAGTCTCATTACTTAATCTAGTAACATAGGAATATCATGATCCTGCTCTACAGCCATCGGCATGCGTCTTCCCAAGAAGTCTATAAGCCATACTCAGTCAGAGTTATGCAAGAGAAGCAAAGAGCCAACTAACCTTCCTTAGGCCGCTTCGAGAAGTCCATCACCCATAGTTCTGTGGACTCCGGCCGTGCTAAACATATCCTCCCTGTCGTCTCATCCCATGCCACACACGAGAACCTCGTTCCCTCGTAATTGAAGGGCAACCTCCTGATCGGCCTCCTCATCGTATCCGTCTCGATGTTCTCCTCTTCAAGGTCTTCAGGTTGATCAGAGAATAGCTCTCGGTCGTGGTATCTGAAGAATCCGAAGACGGGCGGGGTGTCCGTGATGTCATCCAAGGGAACCGTATACAGCAGAGTTCTGTAGGATCCGGGAAGAATGCGATATTGGCAGTTGGCGTGGCATTCGACAAAACGGACTGGAGAACAGTACATGAGGGTGTACCGCCATTGGTGAGCCACAGGGAGCTTTAGTTCTGGGTTGGGCGTGGGAAAAGCTTGCGAGGTCCAGCGTTGAGGATAGAAGGTGATGCGCAGAAGACCGATGGAGGGCATGATAGTCTTGCAGAACACGCTCACTGGTCGAGGCTTGAACGCGTCGTGATTTTCCCCAGTGCTGTCGTCGCGAAGGGACGCGTTGACAGACTCGTCGATCCAGTTCGGTGTGCCGTGTTCACTGACGTAAATCTCATTGAATTGATCGTCGTATAAGAAGACGGAGTCGCCAGTTTCTCGATCGTAGATAATGTCGATGCCGGCCTTGTTCACTGGAATGTCTTGCAGTTCCAAGGCGGTGACTGGATATGGATTGCGTTCCATGGGGACAAGTATCTCGCGGACAATGAGAATTTGCTGTTGTTGAGGTAGGGGGCGTATAGCTTTAATTCCATGTGGCTATATGTACGCTGTTAGTTAAGTAGGACGTAGACTCCAGCTGAAAAAGAGACTCACTTGATCGACGAATTCAGCGTAAGGAAGGAGATTCAATACAGAGGTCGGTCCCCCATTGAGAGGTTTGAAAATGATCTCATGCGGGTATCGGACGAGTGTGAGATGCGGATGACCAGCAAAATCATCCAGAGACAAGGTTCCAAGCGGCTTGGAAGTGCGGATGTGGGATACACGTGTGAACGGCGGTGGGAGGCTTCTCGCGTGTTCGATGAACTCTTTCGATCCTGGAACGAAACGAGGGTCGCAGAGCTCTTCTAGGGCTCTCAAAGGGACGTGGAAGGTGACACATTCATATTTGAGTGGATAGGGAGCGTCGATAGCGTAGTCAGCGCTGTACTCTGATACGTTAATCCTACAAGAGTTGAGAACCAGAGCTCCGGATGGTACGTGGTGCATCGATATACTCACCCCCGCTTGCCATGTTTTCTCTTTCTCCAGTCCCGTCGCACGTACGCGATGGTAATGCCATGTACACCATTGATCGTCAGATACTTGGCTTGCAAGTGGTACCCTTTCGTTCCCGTAGCTATTCTAGCGATCGGCACTACATTCCATCGACTATCCAAGACATAGATTACCAACGACCAGTCTTGCCTCGTGAAGTCAGAAACAGTAGCCACGAGGTACTGGCTTCCTGGTAGCAACACCATATGTGCGACGTAATGCTGCGCGTTGAACTTCCATGGATCAAAGAGAGGTGTATGGCAGCGCCATATCCTATCCAAGGAGTGGGCCCGAGTCAAGAGACGTTCTGCTTCAAGACCAGTAAGGTTCTGAAGCGAGTGGCGGGAGGTGGGCGGGAGCGGAGGGAGCGGCAAAGCCGACCAATGAAGGAGTCGCTTCCAAATGACGGTATGATGTGTCAAATGGTAGTATAGCTTACTGACCTGGCAATTCGCATCGAAGTTTTGTGAGCAAATTTCGTTGATATTCGGAATAGGACTTACCCTGCGCAAACGACATATCTCCTTTACGTCGAGATAGATGAAGATAGAGTCGACTAGGATGTCATTTGGCAAGCTATCGAGCCAGCTGTGTTCTGGAGCGCAGTGCCGATTGAAGAAGCGAGCAACTGGAGTAATAGGAAGTGGCATTATGAGTATCGACGGAAATTAAGAGAGCGCGTTATGCTAGTTGGGAGTAAGTTTGACTGTGGCCAGCACAGGGAGACAGAGAGCACTGGAGAAACGATAGCAGCGACGAGAGATGCTACCCACTACACCTCGTCCTTTTAATCAGGCTGAGGATATGCTCGATTTTGCGACGTCGGCCTTGTATATTCAAGACAAGACTTGCCACATATGAACAACACCTATCTCATTGAACGATCCTGGATGCATTGTTCCCCGGACGTTATACAACTTGAATGGTGTCCTGTGATTACTTGTAACTTGGAAGAAACGATGAGCAGCACACCTTCCATGCAACCTTGTTAATCCCTTACTGTTCGAGCCTTGGACCACGCCAGTAACTTGAAGTAAACGCTCTGCCAGTGCTGGCCATGATGGAAGTCGTAGGCAAAGAATCGCTGATAGACGCCAATGCTCTTTTACTCTTGCGCATGCACCGACAACCGTCCTTCTTGGAGTTCCAAGGTAAATCTAGCAGGCTTTTCTACGATAACACTCGCACGGCGTCGCTATTTCACCACTACGCAGTACTGACATATTTATCTGAATGCGCTGGAGGTAGTCCTGCAGGCATGCAGGGCACGCGAGGCCCCGAGGCTGAGGTGTAATAGGACCCCTGACAATACGCCTAGAGGCCAGTTTGAGCGCCTATAAAATATGTCCGGATGGCGAGTCGAAGGCTTGACGAAATATGTCCGGATGAAACTGGCCTTGGGCCGTTTTCTGGAGCGCTAAACTTCCCAATTGGGAAATTTTGGCCACAGGGGCTCTTTGGCGCTCACTGCTTCCGGAATCGCCGGGGTCGCCGAACCCATTATGTCCGGACAACAAACTGGCCTACCCCCCTCTGAGGTCAAAATATGTCCGGATGAAACTGGCCTCAGGTCCCTAAACTCGTTGATTTTGTCCGGGTCGGCAAACTGGCCTCTAGGCGCATTGTCAGGGGTCCTGGTGTAATTGGAACCGAAATGGGACGTGGGGTGCACATGCCTCTTCTTCCAAGTCTGGCACATCGTTTGTGGTGCCAACGGATACCAGGATGACAGCTGGGAGGTGCATGTAGGGCCATCACCGCCGTAATCCGGGAATATTGGTACTCAGAGTGCCCCAGGCGCTTGGGGCCCCTGACTTGAGTACAAGGCCCGTTCCCTCAGGTTGACATAGGACAACGTCGCAACTTCTACATCTTCACGGAGACCTTGCCCAGCATGAATTCAATGTGAGTAAGCGGGCTACCTTGACGTAGTATATCAATCGTCATGACCCTTATCCCCTTCTCCCGCTCACCTTTCCCGCTGCAGGACCAGCATTCTTCAACGCCTCTTGTCTCCGTCAATACAGTCCGCGCTGCGATCTCCTCCTTCGTCCAAGGGTCCTCCTATACAGAAACTCCCTGACGAAATATTCGTAAACGTCGTATTTTCGTTTCTCGATCTACGAGATATTTTGAATCTTCGGGAGGTACGTGCAAGATAGCCCCTTAATGACTGCCATGATTGAACACCCCCCAGGTCTGCAAATGGTTCTGCGATCTAACTCATCATGGTGTGATATGGAAGCGACTTCTACAAGCGTCGTTTATCCGCATCCCGCCTCTCCCTCCACTTCCACGATATAACTTCGATAACCTCACAGCGCAAGAAGCTGAAAGATTACTTGTCAAAGCGCATTCTTTGCAGAGGAACTGGCAAAGCGACGATTCCGTCCCGGAGTTGCGATCGTTTGACTTTGACTACTGTGTTGCGGAAATAGCACTGCTCCCAGGTGGCCAGTATCTCGTTGCTTCTATATCGGATCCTACGAAACAGAATTGGGGCATTATTCTTTGTTCGATTGACTCGCA
>JAXQGX010000969.1:0-10563 GCA_037040455.1 Irpex sp. P115-07
GTTATGCCCTGGTTGATGAGGATAAGACCACCACCGTTGTTCAACACGTTATCCGCGGAGATAAGAAACGTACTGACGCAATGAAGGAATTCGACGGTATCTTGTATTCTCTCGAGCACTACCCACCCGAGGGAATATTAACCACTCCCCATAGCTCTTACACGCGCAGTCGAATCTCTATCTGTCAACGAGACTCAACGAATTGTCTCTGAGATTCGTCTCGAGCGGCTCAGAAAAGAGCTCGGCGAGGCTCGAAAGACTGCTACTAGAACGTCTGGTGCCAGAGGTAAGAAAGCCCGCGAAGAAGAGCTCAAGGCTGAGGGTCGTGTCAAGGAGGCAGAGGAAGCGTAAGTCACACGTACGTACTTGCTATGCAGGAAAGCCGCTTATAAGTTTCAGGTTGGCACAGGGTACCGTTGAACTTGATGCAGCTGGTACTGCAGCTGAGATGCTGACTGACGTTTCAACAACCCTGGAATTAGTGAGTGACACACTTACTGCGACGAGAAAAACACCTTGGCTGAGTGGATGTGATGCAGCTTGACGCTTCAACCACCGAATCTCGTGCAGCGACTATTCTGACCGGCTTAGGTTTCATACAAGCCATGATGGACAGCCCATTCCTGTCTCTATCAGGAGGTTGGCGATCGCGATGTGCTCTGGCTACGTCACTTCTCGTCCAGTCTGACATTCTTATGCTCGACGAACCATCTAACTTCCTCGTAAGTCAGCTCGCAACTTAAATATATGTTCCTTTCTCTGATGATTGTCGTTCGTAGGACTTGGAGGCGACATTGTGGCTTGAACGCTACCTTATCAACCAAGAGAGAACTCTTGTTCTGACATCTCATGACCAGGTCTTCCTGAATAACGTTGTAGAGGAGAGTATCATTCTTAGAGACAAGACTCTAAAGTACTTTGAGGGTACGCCGCGCGCATACGAGATTGATCAGCGCAAACGGTATAAGGCTGCGGTCAAGCAACAAGAGGCTTTGGACAAGAAGAAAGAGCACGTAAGACGCGGTTGTTATATTGGCTGAATTTCTTCTGATGTCCACTTGTCATTTAGGTTGAGAGCACGATTCAGAAGGCCAAAGCGACAGCCAAGCAGACCGGCGACGATAACAAGTGCGTTTTTACATGGCACTAATAGACATATGGCCCTATAGCACGCATGATATTAGACTTCGTATGGCCAAGTCTCGTCAAAAGAAGTATGTCAGACCTCATCTTTCATCTTTATCTTGCTAATCTGCGGCACTATCAGGCTCGATGAACGATGGGGTGCTGAAACCAGCGCAAAGGGCACACGCTTCAAGCTGAACCGCGACATGGCAGGGTACTCCCTGACGGCTCGTAATGCCATCGAAATTGACGAGGGAGAACCACCTGTTAAGGTCGTCATCGACAATCCAGAGAAATTGCGCACTGCGGGCAACCTCGTGCACCTCGACAATGTGTCCTTCCGACATAAGGGTGCTGCCAAGCCGCTGTTTGAAGGTGTGACGCTAACGGTTGAGCAAGGGGGCCGATGCGCCTTTATTGGTGCTGTAAGTGGTTTCACTTTGCTCAAAATGTGTAGCTCACTAAGGGGCTGCGAAGAATGGACATGGTAAATCTACTCTTGTCAAGCTGATTCTAGGGGAGCTTGCGCCCACCAAAGGCACCGTTCTACGCCACCCGTTGATGAAAGTTGGCTACTTCTCGCAGCATTCCGTCGAGGAACTCTCCAAAGAAACCACTCAAACACCGCTTGCGTATTTTATTGACTATTTTGAGAAGAAAGGAGAAACTGTCAGCGAAGGCGAGGCGAGACGATCTTTGGCAGGACTTGGCCTTGCTGGGAACACAGTCAGCAATACTCCAATGTCTGCTCTGTCTGGAGGGCAGAAGGTCCGACTCGCCTTATCCTTGATTATACACAACCCTCCCTCGGTATTGTAGGTGATTTATTTTCCGGTTCAACGTTCCCATTGCTAATACTCGACCGTACATAGGCTTCTCGACGAAGTAACTACGCACGTTGATGCACCTACAATTCAAGCCATTGCTGTCGCACTCCGGTCATTTACGGGTGGTATCATCCTTGTCACTCACGATCGGTGAGTCGTCCCATGTATGATAGTCAAGAGATTCATCTGACATAACGTACAGTTGGTTTAGCCGCGTAGTGGTCGAGGGCTGTTCGCTTTCTAAAGCCGGTGCATTTGGTGACCAGCAGGACGAAGACGATGAATCCAACGGCTCATCCACAGAAGATGACGAAGACGTTGTCAAGAGCCCAGGCCAGACATTTTATGTTGGGAACGGCAAAGTGAAGTTGCTTGAGCGCGGAATGGAGCAGTATGTTGAGTTAGTAGAGAGGAAGTTGCAGAGGAGGGAGAGGCTTGCGGCTCGGGCTGGGACGTGAAAATCCGTGCTTAGAACCACACCTTTGTAAAGTAACTCACCGTTACTTTCATGTATAACATATCGATTGCAGCCTGCCTCCTGGCCACAATATTGATGGGATCTCAGTGAGATCTATAGAACGTTTACTCACCGGAAGTGTCCGGCCAGTGAGAGAGCGCGTCAAGGGCGCCAACCATAATTTATTCCACGAAACAGCTCTCTCCGCTGTCCTCCAGTTCGTCATCATCACTGTCTCTCGCCATGCTGCCCCGCCATGTCCGCCGCGTCGTCCTCTCGTCGTCCACGCCTCTGCGTATACGAACGGCACTAGCCAACTCCAACGCCCGCACCGCTGCTCTCGTCCTCCAGCAGAGACAGCAAAGACAGAGCTTCATCCAGTCATCGTCATTCCACTCGTCCGCACGAAGACAAAACGATGGACCAAAGTCGCCGTTCCAGACGTTCGTGGAGGTGCTCAGAGAGGAGCTGCGGAAGAACAGGGAGCTGCAGGATAATGTCAAGCAGTTGCAGGGTGACGTTGACAAGATTCAGGACTCGGAGGCTATGAAACGGGCGAGGGCAGCGTATGAGCGGGCGAGGGTGCGTTTGCATTTGCGAAGTTATAACCCAATGATGTCCACTAACAAAATCTATGTAGCTCACTTCTAGCATAAAAGAGAACCCTCGGCTACGTGCTGCTGCCGAGGAGTTGCACAAGGCAGGTGTGAAGGTCGGTGACGCAGTGTCAGAAGCTCTCAAGACCATGGAAGAGAGCGAGCTCATGCGTGCAGTACGTTCCTAATATGCGTCTATACCTACATATTTTAATTACTTGACTCAATTAGATTTCGCGAGCCTCAGCTGCAGTGTCCAACACAGTAGGCAAAGCCACAGAACCTATCCGTAACACCGAAGCCTACAAAACCTTTGCCGACACGATCGTCGACGCCTTCGACGACAGCGGCAGCGCAAAGCACGCCGGTTTCGAAGAAAAAGAAGCCCGCCGCAAGCGTCGCGCCGCCCGTCTCGCAAAAGCAGGCAAAGACTCGATGGGGCGGGGCGGGGCACGCATAAAGTCGAACCCCGAAGCCGGCTCTGCACTAGTCCTGCACAAGGACTCCCCGCGACAAGAAAAGTGGAACCGGCTGAAGGAGACGAACCCGCTGTTGAAGAAGGTGGGCGAGCTAAGGCAGCAGTTCGACGAGTCGGAGAACCCGGTTGTGTCGGGGATAAGGAGCGTGACGTCGACGATTGGGAGCTGGTTTGATGAGAATGAGAGCGCGCAGGTGACGAGGATGATGAAGTATATGGACCCGACGTTTAATATTGAGAGCTTTGAGAGGGAGTTGAGGGAGTATATCGTGCCGGAGGTGGTGGATGCGTATTTGACGGCGGACCAGGAGGCGTTGAAGGCGTGGTGCGGGGAGGCTGTAAGTGCATTCCCATGAGAAGAAGCTGTTATAGATGCTCATTGCTATTTCTACAGACATACAACGTCCTCTGGGCAACGATGGAAGTCTACCTCAAACAAGGCCTAATCAGCGACAGCAAAGTGCTCGACATCCGCCAAGTCGAAGTCTCCCAGGGGAAGATATTAGAAAACGACATCCCGGTGTTCGTGATTACGTTCACGACGCAGGAGATGCTTCTGTTCCGGAATGCACGGACAAGGGAGATCGTCGTTGGTGCGGAGGATAAGGTGGATCAGTGTCATTATGCTGCTGTTGTTACGAGGGTGGAGGAGGAATTGGATAATGAGCTTACGGGTGGGTGGAAGGTTGTTGAGGTATGTCTTTTCTTGCTTCGTGTGACATGAAGTTACTGATGAGTTGTCTTCACCCTATAGATGGCCAGACGGTCTGCCCGTGCATACTTGTAGACCTCACCTCATTGCAATCGCCCAAAAGCATATACACAGTCCACACTACCCATCCGGACCCTCACCTCCACTGCTTCCCGCTCTCTCACAACCTGCTCACTCCTCACCTACGTGTACCTACTCACCCACCTAGTCCGTCGCGTAAACCGCAAACCACTGCTCAGACATCGCCCTGCGCTCTCATAGTACTATATATCCCAAAACAAGTACAACTCATTATATCTACCTAGTTGTTAAGTAGTTTTCGTAATTACAGTAGAAATGCATATGAACGGTTCCTTCCCTTCTTTGCGTGGGGTGGGTGAATTGGGGGTAGGGTGGTGTGTTGTCTATGAATACCTACTTTTCGAGAGTCATAGGGTGTAAGGTATGCTATCGGGGTGGGTAGAGGATATAATGGAATAGTGGGTGGAGAGGGGGTAGGTGGATGATCCGTATGTTAGAGGAACGAGATGAGATGAAAACAAAGCCGTCTAGGAGTAAAACCCAGCATGAAAAAATCCAGGCAATCACGCCCTCCCAGTATTCGTCCTAGTATCATTCGACCTCAACCCCGCCCACACATCCTCCGTAGCAGCCGCAATCCGCTGCTTCACGCTCCCAAGACTGTCCAGCGCGGGCCGTACGTCGAGCGAGAAGACGGGCGAGCCGTCGGGGCGGTCGGGCGCGGAGTAGTAGTCGATCACGTAGCGCACTTCTTCGCCGGAGGATTTGCGTTTGACTATCCAGTCGTGGCGGTCGAAGGGGGGTTCCGTGCTGTTTGGTGGAGGTGGGGATGAGTGTGTGGGGGAAATATTAGAGATGGGAAGGGAGAGAAGGGGATGAGAAGACTCACTTGAAGCGGGAGGGGAGGACCCAGCCTGCGAAGAGCCAGAAACGGGCTTTGGGAGACAGCTCACCTGGCCTGCCCTTGAACCGCGTCAACTGCAAGTCTTCATTCCTATTGTCCAAAATAGTTCAGAATACAGCAGGAGCAAGATAAGAAACCATAACACGTACGGATTCTGCTTCTTCTCCCACTTGACGATCTCCTGCCACGCCTCCTCGTTCAAAAAGTTATGTATATGGACCATAGTCTCAACATGCTCCTCCGGAGTCTCCCATCCCTTCCGCACAAGCGCGTTATAGAACTGCTGAGGCGAGGGATACTCCCACCTGCCCGAGTCGTCGCGCGGTATCGTGGACTCTTCTCGGGAGGTAGGGAGTGCGATGGACTGGTGTGCGGCGGGTGCTTGGGAGAGAGTGGGCATTTGGTTGCGGGGGTCAAGCCCTGAGCCTGCGTGGTCAATTGGACATTGTGCTGGGGTATCTACTGGTGGAGATTTAGCAGTGTGGTCGATGGGACATTTGGCGGGTGCGGAGGTAGATGTGGTGGCGGAGGTGCTGGCGTGTGGTACGGGACATTGCGCTGGTGCTGCGTCGTGTTTAACGGGGCATGCAGCGGGTGGTTGGGCATGTGAGGATGCAGTCTGACCCATGGCTCGTGGTAATCGAGGATGGCAAAGAGAGGCTTGAAGGAGGGGAGGAGGTGGAGGAGGACGAAAGTAAGAAGCGGGCAGAGATTAGTTGCCTGCTAAAGTCTAGAAATATTCATCAAGCGCCCACCGGCGAGTCTCTCCAGAGATCGGAAGGGCTGTCGGCGTGCACCGAAGATGAGATCACAGCATCAGATGCGCGGATCAGGGAGTGCAAGTAAGAAAGGAAAGTAGCGCCGGGATGGCGTAAGACGATGACACAGACTCTCAGCAAGCACACATAGCAAAGGCTCGTGACATGATAACTGGCATATGGCACTGTTTCTCACAGCATCGGCGAGGACTATAAGACTCAGAGCTTTGTGTGCTGCTTCGACACCAAGAACGACATCTTCCATCGTGCGCATCGTTAAGCGTAACATGACAGATTCATCGAAGACCAAGTCCGAGAGCGAGTGGAGGGCGGTCCTCAACAAGGAGCAGGTGAACAGCAACCCTCCCAGTCATCACCTTAAGCTAACATATGCGCCTACGTACTACCACAGTTCCGCATTCTCCGCGAGAAAGGCACTGAGCCTGCAGGCACCGGCAAGTACGACAAGTTCAACGAGGAAGGAGTGTACAGCTGTGCCGGGTGCGGCACGCCTCTGTACAAGAGTACCACCAAGTTTAACAGCGGGTGTGGGTGGCCTGCGTTCTTTGATGGTGTGTGATCTGTGTCTTGTGGTTGATCTCGACTGAACAATGTTTGTAGCGATTCCTGGAGCGGTATCCCGCCATACTGATACCTCTTGGGGCATGTCGCGCACGGAGATTACGTGCACTGCTTGTGGAGGTCATCTTGGACACGTATTCAAGGGCGAGGGGTTTAATACTCCCAGTACGTACAATCCGTTGTAGCTCTCTCCGGCTTGTCTGCTAATGTGTACTTGACACCAACAGCCGATGAACGGCACTGTGTCAACTCTGTTTCCTTGACGTTCAAAGACGAGAAGCCCGAGTAGACAGCAGCAGATCGCGTTCAAGTATATAAATATTGAGGAGCTGTATAACAGCCATTTGGAAGTTCGCGAAATACGACGGCCTTGTTATCTGAATTACTAGCGGTGAGTGCGTCACGGTGTACTTGCCCATGTTCCCTCAGGTGCGATCACTGTCATACGTGCTCCGTTGTGGTAACCGTCGTGACTGTATTATACGGTTGCGTTACGTACCGATTTGACAAGTCATTCAGTTCTGCCTCTAAAGCCGATGATTAACTTTCGGTACGAAACCACTGCACTCCAAACCTACTAACACTGATGGATTGGGGCGCATACATGGACTATTCTGTGATAGCATATACATCAATGACCTAATTATTTCTCCAGGCATTCGTTTTGGTAAGTCTTTGACATCTTTCGTCAGGTGTAGATGGTTTACTATAACTCTGTTTGAAATGCAGACGGCGATATTCGCTGCGGCTGCTAGCACAAGCGTCACGCATCATCCTTGAAGCTTGAAGCTTAACGTCCAGACGCTGCACAACCACTACACTCCAGCAACCGCCAACACTGATATAACGAGGTGCATACATGGAGTATTCTGTGATAGCATATATACCAGTGACCTCATAATGGCTCATTCATTCTGGTGAGCTTTAACATTTTACCGTAACTGTCGATTTGATCCAACTCTGTTTGCGATGTAGACGGGGGTCACAGCGTCAGCCTCGACTTCCGACACCATCGTTGCACAAGTGCAGGACGAGGCTGTCAATTGAGGTTCAACCGGCTTGATCTTCACCGGATAAGAATGCTACACCTGCCTCGGGTAAACTGGCTGTTTTGCTACTAGTGCGACCAGTGACAGACTTTCACTTTATATCTATAGTAGTCCGTTGTTTCCCAGTTCTCTCACCACGGCTTCGTCGGCCAGTAGATGGGGCCAATATCGCTCGTCTTTCAGTCTTCCGGTGGGTGTCGGTGATTGGATTTCATATATTGAACAAGACCGAATAACGAAGTTGAGTAGACATTTACAGGCGTGGTGGATATCGCTAAAGTTTGCTTATTGTTAGATGTTGGATGGCTCAAGGCAATATAACGCTCAGGCTTTTGGTTGGCGGTGACTACTCTTGCCCATACCTCCTCTGTCGCATGTGCTGCCATATGGTACTAGTGCGATGAACGTCAACAATATCTATAATGGACATTCGTAGCGTCCAGCATAGTAACGGGACTAGTCTTTGGTACGTTGCCACATCCTGGTAATAGATCACTGCCAGGAAAAACGCTCAATATAATCTCGACAGTTCTCTCTGCATATCATAATCACACCTTTGCCACTGGAATCATAATATACACTGGTATATGAGCTCTCCATTCCAAATATCCTCGTCCAGGCGCACACAGTACTCCACACTGGAGAAAATTTATACTAACAGACTTCACCAACTCGAGGATATTATGGAGTGGTCCTTCGCCAAATTGCCTGCCATTCCAGTGCTGTAAAGCTTAAACAGTACGCCGTCGGGGTACTTAAGCACAGTTAATGTCTACTTTTTTAGCCCAACACTCCTGCTCCTATCGTGCCAAGGAACACTTCACTACGACAGCACTATCAAACATGAAGGTCTTCTCCACTACCATTGCCCTCGCCACGCTTGTATCTCTCGTCGCCGCCGAGAGCCACACAGTCACGGTTCGTCCTACATCTCCCAGCCCTTACAAAATCCCAGTCTAACATGCACTCCTTCCCTTGGCTACTGCATAGATGACCAACCGCTGCGGCTCCGGTAATCCTGTATTCCTATACCAGGGCCACCCCAACCCTCGCGGCCCCGGCACGATCCAAGGCCAGCTCAACGGAGGCATCGCTTGGCTCAACGGGTTTAGCGGTGCCGACTGCCTGAGCTCCGGTGTGAACTGCGGCGCGGTCGAGTTCACGCTGAGGAACGACGCCCCGATGCAGAATGCGGCGGACTTTACGCTCGAGGCGCAGCCTGAGAATGGGCATCATGTCTTGTATGTATACCTTTCATCGCGTGAAACCCGACCTGACTGAACTTTGACAGCACGTACCCCATGGCGTTTGCCTTCACCGGCGCCTGCACGAAGAGCGCGAACTGCCCCGCGGCGAACAACTGCCCTGGTGCGTTCACCAATCCTACGAACGGAAAGCCTGTTCAGTGCCTTGCTGAGAATGTCGGCGTAAGTGTTGAGTGGAGTATCGTCGCGCGATGGGTTGTTTGGCTTACGAATTACTGCGTAGATTCACATTACGTTCTGCTGAAGAGATAATGGGTAGGCTGTACTGCCCATTTGAATGTGGTGAATAAATGACGCCTTTGAAGAGCATTCATGTTAGTGATTGTGAATCATATTTGACTTGATTAAGTAGTCGTAGTCCAATAGTTGTATACCTGTCACGGTGGCCTAGAAACAAAACCAAGGCTCTGTCGCATATGATATGGGCCGTTATAAGCGCGTGATTTATCTCCATCCAAGATGTATCAAATCGCCAATGCGAAAGGGCTTACAGTGACTCACTACTTCCGCTGGCAGTCTGTTGAATGCACGAACTTGAACTTGAAGGTATCCTGTAAGCTTACCAAATCGGGCATACTCAAGGCCAACAACGCCGAGCGTCTGATCATACGTCTAGAACATTCGGCAACGGAAGTCGATGTGTGTCAGGTTAGCGGCAAGCAGTTTCGCGTAGCACGGACCAAGGAATCTTACGCGAGCGAAGCGCACGCTGCGTTTCCAAACAAGACACCAGTTCACTGACCTTGGCGTCGACTTTGCACGCTGCGCCGGTGCACACAAGACGCAGCTGGGAACGCAGCCGATATAAATCGATTGTCCGTGTAGAGTTTGATTGCTGAAAGCTATGGACAGTACAATATGCAGGAACGACTTTATCTTCAAGATCTGAGCCGAGGGAGGAGAGGTGGAGAGAATGCGAAGTCGGGTAGTAGGACGGCAAGCCCGAAGATGCGAACAGATTAGAGGCCTTCCATGTTCGCGACGAGCTCGTCGAGTTCTGCTTTGGACGCACGGAACTTGGCCTCTGCTTCCTATAGAGCGGAAATCGGTTCAGTGTGACGAGACGATCAGGGCGAACGCGTTCGATACGCACCTCGTACTTCTTCTCCCACTCGTCACGCTCCTGCTCGAGCCTCTGGGTATGTCTCTCAAAGTGCTCAGCCTTGACGTCTACTTGTCTCAGCCTACATGCGCGTTCGCGTAGTCGCACGATCAGCTATCTCTCACATACCCGACCGCATATCAGAATTCACTCACTTCTCAGTGACCTCCTTCGAGTGCTTCTCAGCCGCGTCCAGCTCCTCCTCGAGCAATGCAACCTTCCTCTGCAGAGAGTCTACCGTCGTCTTGTTCGACTCCGCGTCCTGGGTTAGGTTCTTGCTCTCCTGCACCTTGCCCTCGAGCTTCTCAAGGGTCTCCTCTTGAACTTCGAGTTTGTGCTGGAGAGACTTGTTCTCCTGCTCGAGGGAGTAGATGTCTGCTTCGAGCTTCTTGTTCTTCGCCTCAGCCTCTTCGGCGCGTGCGATGGCGTCGTCGGCCTCTTTGCGAAGGGATGCGAGACGCTACGTTGCGTGTCGGTGAAAGGGAAGCGTTGAGTCAGCTGCTGCACTCGAAACCACACATCACTCTCCCTCACCTCCTTGATCCTATCCATATTTGAAAGTTACACGCGTAGTAGAGTTGAAATAAAGAGCTGAAGGGGTGCACAGGCAAGAGAGATGAGAGGGAGAGGAAGGCTGTTCTAGTTGGTCTGCGCTTCGATTATCGCGCGAGGCTAATATAGGCGACC
>JAXQGX010000970.1:0-10540 GCA_037040455.1 Irpex sp. P115-07
CGCTCTCTCTCGTCCCAAAAGTATTCCGAATTCACTTCTGTGTACGTTCGTGTGTGCAGATCCCTCTTATAAATACATCATACTGTGGCCAGCACCGTAAGAGAATATACGAGTGAACCTCCCACAGCGTAAACCGACCGCAGTTGTACAGCGGTCCACCGGAAATTTTATCGATGGAGGCGGCGAAATACTACTAGCGGACATTCGTACTAACAACTGTCATCTCATCTCCCCTTACCTGACTCTTCCAACGTTAACCACTCTATTCAGTAACTTGACTCGCATACTACCATATGCACAAGGAGACCCAGGCTCCATATTGACTGCCATATGCACCAGTACCACATCAGGCCCCCGCCAGAAAAGAACTGTGATCAAAGCTGTACACCGTACTACCGAACCAAGTAAAATAGCACATAAACAAAATAATCAAATAACCCCATACTTATACTTCCGCTCGTCCGACCCACCGTCCTCTCCCACTAAAACCGATTCAATTATTGAAATTCCTTCGCTCCATTATCTTCTAATAAAACACGCTCATCGGCTTCAGGAACCACTGACCAGCAAGAGTAACAACGGCGAGACGGACGGGCAGACGGACAATAACCGGCGTCCTCCTGCACGGAACGACTACGGGCAGCCTGGGGAATTAACATTTCACATTCCCTTCGAGGCAATGACTCATCCAACTTGACGCTTCAAGCTGAACGCGTAATTGGACGCCAGACGGCAAACAAGAAGAAACTCGCAGCGCACGACGATAATATAAGTAAGCAGAGCGTCCTAGAGAAGTACTTATCAATATATAGTGTACGTAGGTAGCCGACTACTGAGCCCGATCTCGGCGATTAATAATCCATTAAGGTGCTTCGCCGACCCCTTCTGGAGACCGCAACCTTACGAGCGTAATGTACGAGCGAGAGGGGGCTGGTAAGGAGCGTAAGTAGATAGTCAGTAGAAGAGAGGAGAAAGTAACCGGCGTACCGCTTGTGGTATAGAAATTTTCGTCGATCGTAGAAGTGTAAGTACGTAGGACTGTGTATTCGGCCGATAGTTATTGCGTGCTATCAGGGATAATTGGTAGGTAGTTGGATATGGCCAGAGGAATCGATGCAGGCACCAATGAATCGAAAGTCCGGTAGCAGAGCGAGCATCGTCGAGCAGTATTGATATTCTCTACTAAGTAAACGTTAACAAAGCTACGGTAAGAATAACCCGACACAAAATTATTGGAGACTTACCCTCGCCATACGTAACCGTCCACGAGGACAACGACTCAACGAACATCGAGAGCGTGTCCCCTCCCAACCGGAGCCACACAATCCACACAGCTGTTTCGGGACCTGCCAAAGCAAGCAGTGCTCCAGCTGCCAAGAATCACCGTATGCACCCAGGTGACAGCTCTTGACCCTGCTCTTTGTTCGCTTTCTTCCGAAGCCAGGGGATGCGGCGAGTCTACAGCTTTAACGGTGTTGCCAGTGAGCCATACATGGCCGGTAAGTACTAGGATCACTTTCGAGAGGACAGACGGCCAGGGAGGGAAGGTGACCGTAGAGTAAACCCTGTGTATTCACTTCGAATCAACGAGCTGCATGTGTTCCTTGCACCGCAACACCATGAGAGAAGACTGGGATGAATAAATACCCAGTATCTTAACTCCAGCGAGCACAATGGCGTGGCCCCGCAGAGAACAGAGATCAAGGAACCGGTGCTTCGAATACATCCTTGTTACAGGGATATAGAAGCCATCGACATCGATATCGTGAAATATTGGCCGTGCAGACAGAAGGATCAGAAGGTTGTGGGCCAGGTACAAGTGGGTGCAGTTCATAGAAGTGTTCTGGAATGTGGTACCGGTGAATAAATGTTCACTAGTGTATACAGGTCCAGGAGAGACGAGCGGGAACACTGGGCAGGGATTCCGTGTCTGTTGGGATGCTTGTGACGCTCGGTTGGAGAGCCGTACAATGCGGTGTGGTGTGCTTGTGAAGAGATGCGCGAGACGGCGATAGACGAGAACGATTAGATGGCCCGCAAGACGGCGACGTCAATGAGGGTGATGCAGATGAGGAAAGGGAGGAACCAAGGTCCGGGATCAAAGCACGTCAGTATATGGGGGGATGGCGACTCAGCGAGCGCGCTCGGAAGGGGTCGTTGCGGTTGCGCGACGGAGGTGCCTTGTTTCAGTATACCGTTCAAAATGAACTAGCACGTGGAGACCTCTCTAGTTCGGCTATTCCAAAGGTCGAGCAGATGGAGTTGCACACAACGTGCCTTCCACTTCAGGAAGGTGACTTGATACGGTGAGGTGCCTAAAAACTTGTTCAGACTTGCGTATCACGGCATTTTTGGAAGCTGGGATGATAACGCACGGACAACGATCAGTCTCGTTACCCAAACACAACTAATTGGCATGCACCTTTTGCATTACGCTGCTTCGGTCGGTAGTTTGAGTCATTGAGGCAAGACTGCGCTGAGAATAATCGTGGGAATTTTGACTGCCGATCATACTTCCCCAAATAGGCAAGTCACCTGAACACAACGCCTTGATTAGTCATCGATTTCGCATGAATATTGTTTCGTCACAAGAGTCAAGACCTGGCAAGACTCACTCTACTCATAACCACCACTACCCCCACGCCGCCTCCACCGCGAACTTCTTCAAAAGATGAGCACAGAAGACGTCAAAGTACCCTTCTTCAAGAAGAAAGGGAAGGGTCGACCGACGACAAGCCGCAAACGCTCCGCCTCGCCACCAGCCAGCGGAACCACACTCTCCGTTCCCTCAGCTTCTTCATCGGCGGCCCAATCAAAGTCAGAAGTCGTCCTTCCCTCGCGTAAAACAACCAAGAATCTACTCAGCGCAGGTACCAAGCGATCCGCCTCCCAACGCGACAACCTCGACGATGGCTCCGACAACGAGAACGAACGCGACGGCCCAGACGTCAAGTGGACGTCGTCAAACTCGCACATGGGCGCAGCGCTCGAGATCATCCAGGGCGACGAAGCCGAGGAGGTGCTCGCCCGGAAACGTCGGAAAGCGGGACTCGATGACGAGGAGGGCGGTGGTGCTGACGATGGGCTGTACAAGGGACAGAAGGGGTACCAGCAGCATATAAAGAAGAATAAGGAGATACCGAAGGCGATGAGGGTGGGACCGCAACGGGCGAGTGGGAGTACGATTCGGACGGTGACGATTGTGGACTATCAGCCTGATGTGTGTAAGGACTATAAAGGTGTGTTTTGTCTTCGTGTGGCGAGACCAAGAATTTGTGTAGCTGACTAATCTTGTGCAGAAACGGGGTACTGTGGTTTTGGAGATACGTGCAAGTTCTTGCATGACCGTGGAACATGTAAGCAGTCTTTGGCTATCCTTATTTGACCGCGCAACTGACCAACGTCTTCAGACCTCCAAGGCTGGCAGCTCGACAAACTTGCCGAGAACCCACGAAAGGAGGTAGATGATGCCTCGGACGACACTGATTCAGACGAAGATATCCCCTTCGCGTGTCTAATATGCCGCAAGCCGTACACAGACCCCGTCGTCACGCGTTGTGGCCACTACTTTGACTCCGCCTGCGCCATCAAACGGTTCGCCAAGACACCCAAGTGTGCTGCATGTGGAGCCCCGACTGGTGGGATCTTCAACCGCGCGGATAAGGTGATTGAGAAGATGAGAAAGAAGCGAGCAGACAAGGAGGCTGCTGATGCCGAGGACGGAGAGGATGGAGCCGGTGGAGGCGGGGTTGAGATTGAAGGGCTTGGGAACGGCGGCGGGGACTCTGAGAGCGACGGCTGAGGTCCGCGCCCTTCGAAGTTGAAGTTGGAGATTATTCGCTCCCGTGTGTGTCGCACGTAGAGAAATGCTCGCAGCTGTGTGTATGTACAACAGACATGATTTATCCCGCCCATTTGCTTTTTTCCACTGACATGACCCTACATTGTCTTCATCAAAAGCGACAGCCCGCACCGCGCGAATATAATGTGACAGAGAAGCCCCGTCGAGGTCCAGCCGACGGCAAATGCAGGACGCGAAGAAAGCCTCGCGAGCTTCGACTTCTTTTCTTCATTGCGACGACGACAGCGCAACGGGGACAGGCACTGCTCGAGGGCACTCAATCGGACGCGTTCTGATCGCGAAAAGTACGGGGAGTTTGGAGTTTTTGTCGTATGTTGCTCGTCCCGATTTGTGCGTGCTCCGGTGTCTAGCAACGAGCAGGCTGCAGACAACGGTAGACAACGGTGAGACGATCCTCGGCGACGAGTTCGACAGCTGTAGCAGATCCTTTGATATTCGATATTCCGCAGTTCATGGCATGCGCAGGCACTGTGTAGAACAGACGCTGCGTTCCTTGCGCATAGCTTCCAAGCTTTGCTGTCGTTGTCTCTCACACATAAGGTTCTCCGAACGACGCGGTAACTTCGAGGGTGTGCTGGTGGAGGGCGTTGGAATCATAATCCGAAGCCCCCGAAGGACCCTGTACGAGCGTTTTGCTCGTTCTGTAGCCTTTTCGGGCAAGTGGATTGTTGGCGGCACTCTTACTGCTCGCGGTCATCTTGGCGAGCAACTCTCCCGCGGGACGGGTGGAGTTCTTCGAGTTGTGCAGCGTCAAACTTGGCATGCTTCTGCATGACGAGATGGGTCTCGTTATCTCATCTGTCAAACTCTAAAGAATCATGCAGGGTGTGGCCCGTGGGAGGACATAATCTGCAGTCATGTTAGTGAGTCAACGCATCTTTTCTAGGGCTGTATATGATAGTTAACGTCGAACATGATTTCATGCCGTTAGAGCCGTTTGTTATTCTATCGTTTGAATAACACAAATATCAAAGAGAACCCACATCGTCACTGACATGCACAAGACACCCAAATCGATTTTTCTCCAAACGTCCAATACACTCATAGTTCGTCCTACCGTTGACCGTCATTTCGGTTGGCGAGCCTGTTTTCGTCCATTTATAATCGACGGAGTCTCACGTACCCTGCTTCATGCTCGCGTCTGAACGTCGTACTGACTCTAAGTTTGGACGCCTGCCACAATCCTACTCAATGGTTGACGAGTTCATGATCGTGATATCTGTTGACGAACATGCTCTCGTGCCACCCAATATCGCTTGTTCTACAGGCCATCTGACCCATGCATGTCATACGACTTGTGAGGGAAGTGCGTGGAACGTGGTACTTAGGCTTCGCTGTCCATCTGCAGTTTGCATAGACGTACGTATACGCTTCGTACATCTGTTCGCACACCTGCCACTCGTCAATATCACTGATCATTCTTTCCCTTCCACAGGTCGAAACATATGAATCTTAGTGCCATACGCTGGTTCGTAGACGCACTGCTGGCGCACATATGTATGTATTCTGCGTACGTATCATGTCGTCTTGTCGTCCCGCGCCCTAGATCAATGATTCAAATATCGCAGCGTCCAACTCTTACACAAATCCTTCAACGCCTCTTAACTTCTAGGTGCACACTTAGCTCTGTGACGGAGACCTGGCCCTCATAGATTTCTCGAAATCCAGATCACCTCACCAACCGATCGCGAAGAACGAAGAACACGATTTACTCCATTCTTTCCCGCCGATGATACCTCTCAGCCAATTCGAGCTAGTGAAACTCAGTTCAGCGCCAACGAGGTCGGAGGAACAGTGTCGATGTCATTCAGTCACTCTCACAGGTCCATGCATGTAAGTATTGACTGTGTACCTCAGCCTAGCCTAGATCACTATCACATGCCCATTCGTCCTCCGACAAAGTTCTGTAACCCTTGCTTATCATGTTCTCCGTGTGCAGATCTAAGTCACGGTACTTCTACTGTGCGTAGAAGAAGTCCGACGAAAGAACGCCTGGCCCAGGCCCTCTTGACATTCAAGTTTTCGAACAACGAACCGTCATCAAGACATCCAGGTTTTACGTGCGCGTATCGATCATTTGTATTGTGTCAGCGTTACAGTCAGGTGCAGTTTTACGTTTTTCATATATGGTTCTTCGAACATTCCAGCCGCGGGCGTGCCAGCGTCCAACTCTGGGTCCCGCGAATATAGAATAAGTACTTACACGAGCTAACAAACTTGTTTATTCTCTCTCTAGATTTGCGAACTCAACAAAACTCGAAAGGGTGTTTCAATGAGGTGACGTTGCGTAAGTGGCGCAAGGCTCTCTAATCATCATCATGCGTAGGAAAACCCTTACTCACGCGCTCATGCCACAGCAATGCAACATTGTCGACAAGAACCTCAGACCCTTCATCTGCGTAAAGTAATTGCATCCGTAGCACACCTCGGACACGAACAATACGGTACAGCACATATCCGAGTTCACAATCAAGTAACCGGAAATTGGCTTCGTGCTCTCTATGTCTTTTGGACTACCCTCTTAGGAAGACCTCTATCTCTCGTCGAAAGATCCGACCATATCTTCCTCTTCTCCCGTGCTCTTTCGGTGATTAAGCACTGACACGCGGATGCAGGGCTGTGGACTGAACCTCAAGGCCTCAAGATCGCTTCAGTGGAGCTAATAATATGAACGACGGGAAAGGCTTCGTGACAATGTGTACATAGCACACCATGGCGCTCCGTACGTGAGCAGCATGTACGGGAGAAGGCATCTGGCTCGGCCTTTCGTTAACCCCCCGCGCTCAGTGTCAATGAGTAAGTTGAGTACTTAGCGTCAGTGTCATGCACCACTTGACGGACAGCTGTGCTGACTTGTACTCGCGAATAGAAATTCGGTTGACTACTGCGGGTTATTTTGATCTGTAGAAAGTCGGAGAAGGACGCATGAGGAGACGGAGGTCGGAGAACTCGTGAACTCTCCACTTATGCGTTTATGTCCGGTAAGTTCTGTCACTCTTTTACGTGGTTGTGTTTTACATTGTGCTGAATAATTCTATTTCAGTAGGCCTTTTTGTCTAGAACAACGCTGTGCACCGATATCGCATCCCAATATGCTCCTTTGACTTCCACTTGTTTGGATGTACTCGCCAATCATCGACTGTATATATCACAGCTAAAGAACAAAAGCCTCTCGGGGCGAAGAGGTCTTCTCACTATATCACCGAAACGCTGGCATTTGCTCCAACGCATCACCACCGCCATACCCGAACACAAAGTCTGCTCCGGTGTCCGACGTCGACGAAACAGACATATGGATACGTTCCACCGCATCCTATCGCGATCCCCCGTACATGATTTGCGATAGCATCGGGTGGTTTCTATTTCGAACGTGGAACGGCGATGCCTTTATTCGATTGCTGTGATGTGCCCGTTCCCCGCGAGCTTCTGCAATCGGAGTGACTTGGCGTACTCTTCAAACTTGGAACTGTAGCTTCCAAGTTCGACTCCGGGACAGTGTCCAACTGTCTATCGAGATGCGCTCGGGAAATGCAGGCGCGTATATGGCAGTGGTATCTCCTTCTGAATCCACAGTACTAGAGAGCCCTTACGTTGAAACGTTGAAGCCTGATGGTGTGTGGTGTCCTGACGCTATCGTAGATACCTGGTCACCAACGAATCACAATCAGCGTTTCCCAGTCAACTTTGGCCCAGCAAGACATGTACACGCGCAAGCAGAAAAGGTGGCAACGACGTAGAAGCACTTGCGCAGCACGGTAATGCAACCACCGGGGTGAGACAATATTGCGATTGCTTGCAAACTCGATATTGATGCAGGGATGATGTAGATCAATAACCAGACCTTCCCGAAGGGGACAAAATCGTCGGAGGATCGTCGAATAAGGACTCAACAACCCAGGGTGTTTGCAATGTTTATTTAATTTGATTATCCAACGAAGACGTAACCGTTAACGTATGTTATCAATCACACCTAGCCGCGAACGTTACCAAGGAAGCACAAGGAAGAAGACAGTCCCGAGAAGGCAAGAAGCGGCGGAAGCTCATATGTTTTGCAATGTTCGTGTGATCGCCGCCGGGATACACTTAGAATGGAACTTGAAGTGAACTCAGACTTAGTGATCATGACTCAAGGATCTAGGCCACTGCGGTAGACGTGAAATATAGTCGAACAGCTTCGCTGCCAACATCGCAGCACGGAGAGTGGGGCCAACACCGTATTGAACACTTACGCGTAAATGAGCTCACTTGATCATCGGAATAGTCACACATTCATTCGTAGCATCGTCAGTCCTGGAATGGAGGCTATCAATCGAAGTGAATGAAGTGAATTACACGGGTCACATTTTAATATAGCACGGGCTGTACGTCTACGTGATATAACGATGGCCGAAGAGGCATCTACGAGTAACTTATACTAATACGGTAAGTATGGCAAGTACAGAGAATAATTATGATGGATGTCAGGGTGTGATGTATACGTAGGCGATGGGGAAGATGAGGGGGTGGATCCTGGCCAAGACGTAGAAGAGCACAATACATAGCGGGATCAAAACAAGAAATTGATGGGTTCTCCAAGAAAGTGTAGCCTTGGCTGTGGAATGAAATACAATGCAAGCGAGAGGAGCGTGCGATGGTTGGATACGAGAGCTATAGCGGGAGTTTCGACGAGGGCGAGGAGTGTTTTCGATGCATCAATTGCAAGCGTACGTGGGGTCCTTCTCGCATCCGTTGTCCACATGTCTCTTCATCGAGTCCGCCCGGCTGAACTCCTTACGACAGTACGGACACCTGTGGCTCGTAGGCTGCGAACTATGCTGAGACTCGTAGTGTCTCTTCCTGTCATGCGAGCGCGAGAACGTCTTGTCGCACTTATCACATGGGAACCGCTCCGTGCCAGGTGACGGAGGAAGCTGACCGTGATGCGAGGAGGATGACGGATACGGATGGGAAGACGGATGTGGGTGTGCGGCATACTGCATCGTCGGGGAAACCGACGAGGGCGAACCCGAATGTCTGCGGAGAGATTGTTCGTGTTGAAGCGCCTGCACGGAGGTTGCAGCTGGGTATCGCGGGCTGAGAGAATGAACCTGCTGCTGCTGCTGCTGCTGCATGGCTTGCTGAGAATACTGTGCTTGCGATGGATACTGCGCGTAGTGTGCAGCTTGGGATTGGTCGGGGTAGACGGTATGACCTCCTGGTGCGCTCATCGAGCGGGGGTTATAAGCCATAGGCGCAGCCTGCTGACCTAACGAAAGTGAAATTGGGTATATTAGGTTTTAAGCTTACTCGTTGCGAGGGGGAGTGAACACGCACCTGAAGCTCCTGGGTAGGATGCACTGTTCACCATTGTGTGAGACGAGGGAACTTGGGCATAATTTTGCTGGGCAGCGTACGCCAATTGCTGTGCGTCAGGCTGTGCATAGTACTGCTGGGAAGCATACGACGATGACGCAGAGGGATGGCCCTGGGGATACTGCTGATATTGCGCCGACGAGGAATACTGCATTTGAGTGGTGGATGAGAGAGAACGTTGTTGCTCGTTGGTGTAGTATTGCTGGTTCATGCTCGGAGTCGAGGGTCTGCTGAGGAGCTAGCAAACGAGTCTCGCTCGAGACTGTATTTATAGTGGACGAACATTCCATCTGCCATTGAACATTTAAAGAGTACCTGAAGGCGGAAGCTTGGACATCATCCAATACAGATTCTAAGATGGGAATCTGCTTACAAAAGCCAGACATACTTCGCGCGGACGCACGCTCGTGTCTGATAATTTCCAAGGCGGACAATGCGATCCAATCGCTTGCACCGACACTTGACGGAATGAGGCCTGGCGGCACTAACGCACATCCTGCGGGGCAGATGTAATGAAAACGCCGGAGATCCCAAGTCAACACGGAAAATCGTCTGCCCTGTCCGGGTAACGAACACAGTGCATGAGGACTTTTTGGGCATGGGCTCCCCAGGGAGAGATGGAACGAGGAAGAGGAACATGCGTAGGCGCCCACGCATTGGCGGCCAAATGTCGCCCGCTGTGGGTAAAGACGCGAGCAAACACGATGCGATCCCAACTCTCTCACTTTACTGGGCGTGTACATATGCATGTTGTAGATGAACAATGTGTGCTTGTCAGCCGTTTAGAGTTTAAATTTTTACTCAAAGTAACATCGAATTTATCCCTCGTCTGCTGCCGAGACACCGGCTCTGCTTGGAAGCATTCGCGACCCACGAGTTTCTCCAGCATCCGTTTTCTGCTCGATGTCGCTCTGTGTTATGTAGTCGGACGCTGACAGTGCAGGTCATTGCAGGGTTCCTGTCTGTTTTTCGAGTGCACGATCGTGTATTTCACCTCCCGAATTAGTACCGGCAAAATGCGACATGTCTGGCAGATGTGCAGTCTATCGCAAACTACACACGGCAGCTGTAGACGGCACGCTGGGCTAATACGCCTATAGCAAGGTAAAATTCAGGGAGAAATGAGCGCGTGATGTAGCGCAGTAGTGATTGTAAGAAGCCGGTTTGTATATCTCAAATGACCAAGAGGGGTAAGGAGCGTGAGGAATTCCGGACAGAACTCGCCATCTACAACTAATCGTGGACGATGATTCCCGCTACCAGCTTGCTGGTGTAGCGGGTCTTTGGGTCTGGGGTTGAGTTGTGTGCACAGTTGTGTGTCGCACG
>JAXQGX010000971.1:0-10493 GCA_037040455.1 Irpex sp. P115-07
GCGTGCCTGACTATGCTTCTCAGCATTTCGCACGAATTACGAACACCATTGCATGGGGTGAGTGTCTCGGCGCGGCTCGTCCTTACCTACCATTCATGTATGCATCACAGATATTGGCTTCTGCCGAGTTGTTATCGGACACTAGGCTGGACCATAGCCAAGCTTCTTTCCTCCAGACTGTACAAGCATGTGGGACCTCTCTTGTTGAGACGGTTAACCACGTGCTTGACTTCACAAAGCTCAGTGGGAACGCTCGGGCTGGTGGGGTTGAGAATGTCGTACAACACAGTCGGTGAGTGTACTATAGGTCATTGAATGGGGGTGCGATACTAACATCGCGTCAGTGTCGACTTGATGCAGCTTCTGGAAGACGCAACAGAGGGCTGTTGGATAGGGCATCGTGCTCGCATGTTCACGTCCGAAATCGGGAGTGTATACTCACCACCGAAGGCTGACAGGAACTCTATCTCTACACCACAACCCACGAAGTACGTCGAGACCGTTCTCGATATTGGGCACGTTGATACCGTAAGCGCGTTCCTGTAGGCTACCTGAGACGGCCTTCCTGATTATTTGACGACATAGGGATGGGTTGTGAAGTGTGAAAAGGGCGGAATACGACGTGTCTTCATGAACCTATTCGGCAACAGTCTCAAATTTACCTCGGTATGGTGATTATTCTGTCCGTAGAATGTCTTACTGAAAGTCTCGCCTTAGGATGGATATGTCCACATTATGCTACGCCAGTTCCCCCTCACTCCAGGCAAGGTGAAGATCGAATTATCCGTGATTGATACTGGAAAGGTGAGTAGCAAGTTTACTCATCATAACCTCTTATTGGCCGTTCACACATATTGTAGGGTATAAGTCAGAACTTCTTAAAGGTAAAATTCCAACGCGTGATAGTTCGTATATGATTCGAGATAAATTGACCTCTACCATAGAACGGTCTTTTCCACCCATTCTCTCAAGAAAACCCTCTGCAAACGGGTACGGGTCTTGGTTTAGCCATAGTAAATAGCATCGTCAGGTCGAGCGGTGTCGATGGCAAAGTCGACGTATGGAGCGCTGAAGGCCAAGGAACCGAAATTAAGGTCACCTTCAACGCCGAAGTAGTCAAGGACGAAGAATTCTCCGCCAATGATGCAGAATTGCAGAAGGCATATAACGGGCTAAATCGACCTCTCATTTCACTTATTGGCTTTGACGATCTTCATAGAGGCACGCAGCTACTCCGGACCGTCGTGTGCAATTATCTCGTGAACCGTTGGGGATTCACGTTGGCTCAAGGCTCACAGAGAGGAGATATCGTCATCCTCAACGATGATATCTCTCCTGTAACCCGAGCCGCAGAAGAGAAGGATCTTGACCGTGCTTTCATCATCCTGTCGGCTGCACGAGGCGACCCACGACTGATGAACGCCGTCACCGAATACGAGCGACTCGGTGGCTTCTGTCGTATCGTCTACAAGCCCTTTGGTCCTCAACGTCTATACTCCACTCTCAAGTTATGCCTCCACGCGCTCAACATCCTGCGCTCAAGCCGCCTCCAGCGTCCCGGTTCTTCAGATGGACACGCTTCGCCAGTGGGACAAGCTCACTCGGCAGTGGAAGAAGTATCCCAGGGGTCGATACTCCCCCGGCGTTATTCGGAAGATAAAAAGGTTCTGACTTTGAGGCCGCCACTTGGCCCTCGGGCTTTCACGGCTCATCCGTTGTCGAGTTGGTCTAACTTGGGTTCACCATCGGAACAGGACGAAAATGAACTTGAGGAGAAGATCGGACGGGTTGAAGAGCCTGTGTTTTCGCAGAGTCCGTCGAGTCCTACGATTGCGATTGGTACGGGTGGCACGCTTTTGAAGACGTCTGTGGGCACTTTGCAGCCGAAGCGTGCCATTCGGGTCCTTGTGGTTGAGGATAATGCTATCCTTCGCAATCTTCTGTAAGTTTAAGTGTGGTCATCCCTTATTCCATTTGCTCACTGTTATGTATTTGCAGTGTCAAGTGGCTCAAGAACAAAGTGAGTAGGAGCTAGGCTGCTAAAACGACCCCCAATTTTACAGTTTTGCAGGGCTACGACTTCCGCGAAGCTGTCGATGGTATGGAAGGAGTTCAGACGTTTCAGTCGGAAGGATACTTCGAGTACGTGGACCAACGACGGGCCTTAATCTAATCGTACTCACCCATGTTCAACAGTGTTGTACTGGTGGATTTATCGATGCCTGTGCTTGATGGTAAGAGGTATATTTAGTCATGTCATTCCGTCTACTCACACAGCTACAGGGGTCGGTGCTACTTCGAAGATTCGGGAGTTCGAATCGAATCGAAAACAGCAGCTGTCTCCCAAATCCGTGCCACCGTCGGATACACGGATTCTGGCGTTGACTGGCATGTCATCCCTGGAAGACAAGCGCAGAGCGTTCGAGGCAGGGGTAGACGGATAGTAAGTTTACCTTTCCGCTTACTGGTGATCTCCGATGTTGATGTTTCCGCGTAGCTTGGTAAAGCCCGTCGCATTCAAGACTCTAGACATGATGTTCCACAAACTGGGCCTATCGCCATAGTGATAAACCGCACTCATTCTCCTTTCTACTTGGGATATATATCGGTCCTGACGACCACATGGTAATACCAGTAGCTCTTATTTTGCATACACACACACCACACCACACATACAACTCACATACTTCGATATCGCACGTACAGACCTTTTCTATATCGCATACTTTCGTAGCTTTCGTGACTTACCCACCTGCATTTATACGTCCTATCATTCCTATACGTTTTGTCGATGAATGTTCCCATCACTCGACCATCATTGTAGCTTGCTAGCCTCCTGTATAACTCATATTTGGCCGATATAATTGTATATATATAAAATGGATACCCAATTCCTTGCAGTCTTGCGGTGGGAATGGCCCACTGGCAGAACCAGATCTAGAACAGTGCATTTAAGTGAGCTGTAAACAAGGTTGCAAACGTGACTGTGGCCACGTTCTGCGTGGAGCTCCAGATTCTATACACAGGTGGTCAGGAGGAGGAACGTGAACGGGGTCATCCGAATCGGGAAAGGTTCGCGAGCCTGTTTGCTTGTTTGTCACCCAGTTCGGTCTAGGCGCCGTGACCCATTACAGCGTTCCGCCTCCACGCTCCCGCCTGCCACTCACCTCACTCCTCCTCAAGATCTCCTTCAACCTCGGCGGCCTCAAGAGCCATCTACGCCCTTCATCTCGTCAAGGATCACTCTTTTCGCACATCTCTGAGTAACCATGAAGTTCCTGGAGATCCCTGAACTGGCACGCCTGGCGCAGGCACTCACACACGAAGGCCCCGAATGCTCAGTGCACACTCGAATAGAGGCGTACAGCCTCAAACCGGTCACAAAGGACAAGAAACTCTTCCGTTCGCTCGAGACAAGCTACAAATCCGAGGTCTCAAACTCACCGCCCCTGCCCTCGTTCATCGCTGCCGACCGAGACGTCGACATGACGCCGTTCGGGCCCATGTCAGAGAAGAGCTCGCGAAAGACCTTTCATCTGCTCATCGCCACTCTGAACGCTGCGTTCCCCGACCACGAGTTCTCAGAGTCGAGATACAAGGACTTCAACAGGGAGGAGAACGGCGCCAGCGTGCTCAACGCTCTCAGCACCACCCTCGTCTCGCCGAACCGTGGCGGCGTCGCTGCGCCCCGGACATACTCAGCCTACCCACCCACCTCGTCTGACTTCTTCCCATCTTCAGTTCCCACTTCTTCGTCACCTATGGACTTTGCCAAGCCCAGCCCGTACGCACCTACCAAGACAGTTGCGGGCACCCACCCCTTTGTCTATCGCGTCCTCAACGACGCCATCGGCCTCGAAGAATGCGAGGTCTACTCTTACGTACCTGATATTGAATACGATCCGCATGCGAGCGACGACGACGTCGCGGATGATAATGTCCTGAGCGGAGACGAGGATACGTCTTCTGATGACGAACCGACGACTTTCCAGTTTGACGATTATGACGTGGACGAGGCACCCCGGCGGCCGCTTTGGCAGAGCACGTCCAGCGACGAGTCGGACGAGTACAACCCGCATATAACGATGAAGCGCGGAGGTGCGCTGCTCTGGAGTTCGCACTGGTTCTTCCTGAACAAGAAGCGAAGGCGGATGTTGTTCATCACTATCTGGGCTCGCTCGAAGAGTATGTCTGCTTGGCTGGATGAGGACGAGAGTATGGCTAGTGAGGAGGTGACGGAGAGGTTTTTTGGGTGGGATGGTGCGGTCGGCGCTGGCGCGAGAGCGTTGGGGTTGAGTTCCACTGTTTGAGGAGATGAGCTTATTCGATTGATAAGCTTGTGAGTATATGCGCATGCAGGACATGTCGTACACAGCACTCACCTCTATCAGGTGTGCCCGGCTTGCTACCTGACACGGACGGTCGAATATTCAACCTCGGCCGCGCGTATCCTCTCCTCTCCTCCCTGGGTTCATCCCCGTTTTGGTTGTGTCTTTTTCTTTTCTCTATCTCTGTCCACGGACATGGTCTTCCTTATGCCATCTTCTCGTTATGCTTCATATCCTTCGTCTTCC
Organism: Irpex sp. P115-07; assembly: GCA_037040455.1. NCBI lineage: Eukaryota > Fungi > Basidiomycota > Agaricomycetes > Polyporales > Irpicaceae > Irpex > Irpex sp. P115-07. The sequence goes on from JAXQGX010000971.1 coordinate 4,575, forward strand.
TGTACCAATATTCTTATTCCTATTCCTCTTGTCTTGACGGCCTCTGCATCCCACCGTGTACTCTCGATATAATCTCCTCTAGTTTCACCTATTGTTTCATCATGTCATGTCTTTCACGAGTAACGGTACTCGAATGTGATATACGTTCTAAGTTATTCATGACCTAAGAACAGGACGTCAGTGCTTTGCGTTAGGTGGATGGACGACTGTGACATACCTCGTTTACCTCTGTTCTGGCTGCTCAAACTGGCTTAACAGCGGAGAGCCATCGAATGAGCGTCGGATAAGCAGCACAAGGTCGTCTCAAGTGGGAAGGGTCAAGAGCTTCGAGTCACTTGTACTCTACTGCGGCACACTAGCGGATATAAGTAACTCTCCACTGCCCAGCACACCACCAACTCGACAGAATGCGTCAACTTGGAGTCACTATCGAGCGTCTCATGCATAGTCCACACGGCGAGTTGAGGAAGCTGGATGGTGGTAGTGAGCAAACAAGATACGTTGGGGGCTCGTCGACATGATTGGGAGAAAAAAATTCAAGTTGGAGGCAGGAGCCATCTGGTTTTGCAAACCCTGCGAGCTCTTCACATCTCTCTTCACATCCATCAGCCTTTGATCATCTTGCTATATCTAGAAGGAGGACGACCGAGGATGTGGATTTCATTGCTGCGCGTCAGTTGAGAGCGTGGTGGGCTCGGGCAGAGGTTTAGAACATACATACACTAGTACTGAATTTGAGGTAAACGAGAAGGTCAGTAAATTATCCTCCTGAGCTAAATTCATATATTTCAAGCTCAACATTTACTTCACTGCCCTACAGTCACAAAGGCTGTTGCCAACAATCACTGGCATGCCCCTCCCTAAGTTCTCGAATCCACATCTCTTGAAGCAGGCAACGCAGACGGTCTCTCGAGCGGACATCTACGCAGAGCACGACGTATCTGGAGCGTTGGACATTGACGACACCGCACAAGACGATGTTAAGGCCCTCGAGGGACTGCTGAAGCGGTCCCTGGGAGACTTTCAATTCGATACCAGTGTCCCTACAAAGCCGGAAGAGCGGAAGCACAAACGACAGAAATTCGAGAAAAGCGAAGACACCCAGGTCGCGGATGAAGATGAAATTGTCTGTGAGCCTGCACACTGGTTTCAGTATCTCGTTCATGGCCTTATGTTTGTGTAGCATTCCGACTGTTCTCAAACGCTCCTGCCAAAACTGTATCTCTGAAACCGAAACCAGCTCCAGAGGTGAAGTGAGTACGAAATGGTACCATCCCATATTCTGTTTTTAACAGGCCCCGATAGAACTGTAGAACGTTCATATGAGGACGACGATGCAGAAGCTGCTCGTCGAGCTGAGCGGGCTGAGGCAGTGGCTGTGGATTTTGACTGGATAATGGAGCAGTCTCGACAGCCAGTATATGTTAGTACATCAACCTGTGTGCTATTTTCCAATGCTCTGATCTCCTTATACTTAGCGAGGGCACCTACGAAACGACAAAATTATCCATGCCACACTCGACGCCCAAACAGGACCTCTCCCTGCGCTCATGGTAGCAGAATTGCCCAAACCTCCACTCAGTGCACCATCACTGGCTCTTTCCTCGCTAAAACTGCCCGAAAAAGATCGTCCAAGCCCACACGACTTCCCCGCAGACAAGCTCTGCTGCCCCGTAATCTCAGTCTCAGAGCAAACCAACCTCGATACCGAGGGAAAGAAGCGGAGGAGGAGACGAAGAACACGCGATGTCGTAGCGAGACAGCCTCCGTCGTTCTTCAGACCTTTGCGGGAATGGGGAGGTAAGAGTGCGGGTTACGCGATGGGATACGAGGGGAGTCGGGGCGTGCCTGTTGGGAGCACGAGGCAGTGGAGGTATAGACGGGATGGTATGCGCTCCGGGGTGATGTCAAAGTGGTGACGTGGTTCACGGGATTTGGTGGTTACTCGACGTAATGAGTATTCCTGTGTACGACTACGTATATGTACTGTAGTATGTCGGCGATAGTTATACAGCTGAACATGGTCATTACACTGTTTATATACTGGTAATAGTACTCGGTATGTAGCGTATGCTAGACGCATTACCTATAACACTTGACAAAGAAAGCAACTGAGGATAACGATAGTATATGTAAAGTGATAAATCCGGACCCGGACTGCAGATGAAAAGCAATAGAATAAGTTTGAAAGTCTGAAAGAATGTGTATGACCTAGTGAATAGGTGTCCTTAAACTGTGCTCGCCAACGAGCTGATCTGCAAACTTGATGTTCATAAGAGTCTCGATGGTCACCTGAGGGCCCTTTTCTTCAGTTTCGCTATGACGTGCAGCGCCTCGATTCAACCAGAGCCACTTATAGCCAAGATGATACTTGATAGAGGATCCCCAGCGGAGGGCAAGACCTTCCGTACCAGCAGTTTTGTCGTCCTCTGCAGAGTCCCAGCCAGGCCACTCATAATAACGCGGCCCAGGCAGACAGTTGCTGTGGATTTCGCTTCAGTGTGGATGAGTGTAAATAACCTGATATAGACGACTTACAAGTGGACGAGTTTCGGACGAATAACTTCGCCCTGATGAGGCGTCGCCCAAGTATGCGACTGTATCTTCAGCTCGTCTTCTTCCGTCGCGTCGTCCTGTCCAGGGAGCATATTCGTAATATACATATCCGCCAAACAGCTAGAGATCTCCCAGTCATAGTGCAAATGCGCGAACATCCCTTTGTCCGCTTCTTCCTCGCTACTCATGTACTTGATAATCGCCCACCAGAACGTCTGGTCGCCAAGCGCGATCTCTTCGTATTTTCCACTTTGCTCGTTGGGAGGCCCGAACAGAGCGCGGAAGGCTGGCGGGGCGTATGCGGGGAGACGGGGCGTCGCCGAACGGTAGTACGAAGAATCCATGAGTCGTAGTCGGCGGAGGGCTTCTAGATCCAGGAGCATAACGCAAGAGCAGATCTTGTTGGCGTCGAACCACTGCGGGGCGAACATCTCTGGGTGTGTTGGCATCGAGATAACTGTAGTTGAGGGAAGTGTGTGCTGGAAGTGATCCCATAGGAGGTATGGGTCTGAGATGAAGTAGGCGTCTGTGTCGACGAAGACCGCTTTCTTGACTGAGGGAGGGAGAATCTCGTGGATGAAGAGCTTCATCAAGCCAGCTGCACAGCGCCCAAGTTACTAGAATGAGTGATCGGTGAAAGCAGACCGTCGCGAAAAAAACTTACGAGTGCCGGCGGCATGACTTGTATGGATGGTCCCTTCACGTTCAATCCTATCCAACATATCCTGCCAGGTAGGCCTGTAGAACCTGAAAAGTATGTTGTATCGTGGTCGCTTGACCAATGCCAGTCGTTTCTCGAGATACACTTGCGCTTCTTCGTTGCAGATAATGTGAATGTCCACCGGCCCGGAGGTGTACATTAGAATTGACTGATCGTCGGAGTAAGTTCCTATCACGAATAGGCAGTCGAAAAGCTATGCGGTGACGTACCTTGAGCAAAATTGCACCCTCTGCTGCTGAGTCCTCTCCCCATATAATCAAGGAGAATACCATAGGATCTGGTGTACTTGTAACGATCTGTGCCGCGGGTTCTGGTGATGGTTTGTCTTGTGATAATGGCGGATAGTTTGGGTGTGCTGGGATCACAGCTGGTGGTTGTGGTGGATGGTCATGGAACACTACATCGTTGTGGTGTCCAATGTCAGGCGGAGGTGGCGGCGAATCGACACCAATCGTCTCAGGATAAGAAACACTGCCTTCGCCATTGAAAGCAAAGTATCGCAGTGGTAGCGCAATGAGGACCAGGAGTCCAAGAAAAGTCAGCTGTTTGAGTAGCAGTGGTCTTCTATTAAACTCTCTGGCTTTCGTTCGCCATGATGGAATGAACGGCGCGCGAGCGTCCACGTCCGACATATCTGTTTCCATCTTTCTGTCAGTTGGGGAGTAAGAGAGCAGGAAGAGCGACGCACCCTGAACAAGACCAGTGGATAGGAGGTCGTGGTTATAAAGCAAGCCACGTCGTGCCTAGCAGTCAAAAAGTTGGTCTAAACGCGACTAACAAACGAAGATCATTGTACGCGAGCGCTACTGTCTTCGGTGATCGGATTTTTGACAGAGTACTTAGCCTTACTTTAGCGATTTGAATGCCAGGCAACCATCGGCGAAACTGTAGAAGACAGCGAGCGGTGAGCTTGTGACAATGATCATCGACCAAAAGCCAGAGAATTGTCAAAAACTCTGTGTCATCTACGGACAAGATCTTGCCTCCAATTACCGCGAGCTTGACTTTGAGCTTGAAATTTCGATGTCAGTAAAGACTCCGAGATCTCATGTTCAAGATGATAAGCCAGGGGCAGTCAAACTTGCCTGGACCATCTCTGCTCTGGCCCGTCGAGGTGAGAGCAAAAACAATTCGAGATTCTAGTTGGTCGCCTACCTTTAAAAGCCAAACGGATCTCGCAGATGGAAGTTGCGCAGATACGCATCAGCCGATCATCCTGGTTTTCAAATGCGCCGAATTCGTATGGCCCGAGGGCGGTGGGAAACTGTCGTCTCTTGCCTCCATGAGAAAGTATCTGCTTACCTCGCAGTCCAGTACAGAGATGTCGGATAGGCTTTCGCATGCTGTCTAACATGCTTTCAAGCACACTTGTACCGTGGTCTTCGGAACCGGAATCGTCCGAGTGCTGGACGACATATCTTAGTACTTACATGCAGCAGTAACGCATGGTATGTAAGGTGCGTTGTTCTACCGAACATGTCCGCAGACTTCTCAAAGCACGAGACATAGTTGCTATAACCGATATTAGTGTGGTATTAAAATTCGATTCCTTCACGAAGACTAGAATCAAACGCGTTAAGCATGGGCTTCCAGCGGTCGGAAACACAGCTCGGACTTCGTAGCATTGGAGCTTGAACTGTATAGAGAAGTGGTGAAGATGCTACCATACTGACTGGACATCGCCGAATCAGACTTTGTTTACTTGGGGGACCTCTACTCACGTCTTCTACCACAGCATCTTGCTTGGTTACAGGCCCCACTGTTCTAGTCAAGCGGCGGCAGTCGTCAGAACACAAAAACTATGTATGTAAGTGGAGCTTTACGTGCGTGTACACTCATGGCTTATCCACATTTCTCAGTACTGCCAGGACACATGAGAAGATGGTTGTGCTATAATACCATAGAAATGAAGAAAGAAAATCCAGCGCAGCAGTATGACCGCACAATGCCCTGTTTGCGAATGTTCCTCGTACAGAAGAATTGCTATGACGGAGGCGCATCATGTAGGTATCAACGGCAGAATCTCAAAGGACAAATTGCTCGGCGCCGTTACGCTGATTCCTGACGCAATGATCAGTGCACGAGTCGTCCTTGAGGCGTTAATATCACTGCCATGCCGTATGGAAATGAATGCACTTCGTTACGTCCGGTGGTATCAAAGTACAAAGGTAGAAGAAAAGCAACATGGTGATGAAGGCTCTGACCTCATGTCGTGTCTTCGTTAATGTGAGTTGTCGCCGCTTCCGCGTCGTATCATCCTGTGGGACTGACATGAGACCTTTAGGTTCTAAAGCTGGAATATCTCTGAGACCTTAGCTCCGACTTTCTAGCTGCTCATCGAGCGGAAAAATAGGGTATTCATGCATCTTTCTCTAGGTCACGCTACGTTATATTCACCGCGTCTGCTGTTTACAGATGAAATAATCATACCACGCGCCCCGACCTATCTTCGTCGGTCCGTCTCATTTGTCAAAAAGCTCACGGACCCGCCATGCCATTCTCCACTCAATATGGAGCCACATCCATCAGTTCATCGTTTTATACTCCAGCCGCCATGTTGACAACGTACGTACACACCCACGTCCAGGGTCGGGTGGAGTATCTGTCAGTGCGCATACGACCAGAGAACCGTCGTGCTCCAT
>JAXQGX010000972.1:0-10506 GCA_037040455.1 Irpex sp. P115-07
GTGAAGTGAGTTGCAAATGCGGGGGACGATGCGACATTGGTGTGGACAGCGTTCGGTATGAACTGGAGCAGTCAGCAAGCACGAAGAGGAAATGGAACGGGGAGAAAAGGCGAGCGATGCGAAGGTGAAGGTATAAAAAGTTAATAAAAAGAGACGTGGAAATGTATCGTAGGAGAAGTCGTGTAAGGGCGTGATAGGGGGTATTAATGAGCAGGCATCGAGGTATCGCGAATGAGGTTGTACTTCTGCTGTGCCCAGCGATTAAAGCGAGTCTTCTGGAAGAGGCTCAGGTGCGCCGCCCAAGGGCTCGCCGTGAACCCGGAAGCGGTACAGACAGGTGAGCTCCTCGCGACCCCAGTTGCTCTTGACGGCGAGGACAACGACACCGAAGTCCATGTCGAGGTCCTTGACCTCCTGCGAAACGGGGAACGTCTGAATCTCCTTGTTCGCGTGCACGTTGTACGTAAACTTGGCGATACGCATGAACGGCGTCCCTCTCGGGAGCGACTCAGGAGCCTCGATCTCTTCAACCTCTTCCCCTCGTTCTTGAGCCATCGCACGGGACTCCTCACGCTGCGCAGTCCACGCCTTATACTTCGCTAGGTTCTCCTCTCCCTCAACCAACCCCCAAACCTCCATATGGCGCGGTGCAGAGCGCAAGTTGGTGCCCATGTCTTTCGAGACATGATCGATGGTGACGTCGGTAATACGAGTGGGGAAAGCCAGCATCACACCGACTTGTCCTTGAGAGCCAGCGAATGGCCAGCAGTGTCCGTCGTGGTTCTCGTGGTGCAGGATAGTAACAGGCGGACGTCCAATGACGTTGCCCTGCCCTGTGAACATACCAAGAACCCGTCCAGCAAAGCCGTCAGGCCTGATCTCGTAGGTGGGACTTGTGAGCGAAGGTATGATACCGCCTCCGGCAGAGTACATAGCGTAGTCCGGTCGTCCGATCCCGTCTCTCGAGGCTTTGACAACAGCGGACTCGACGAGCTTCTCAATGAGGCCCGATACATCCTTGCCGTCAGCAGATTTGATAGTCACTGCTGTCTTGCCCGCTGCCAAGTCCTTTGCCCACGCAGGCACCGCACCAGAGGGAACCTCGGTCTTCGTACTCTTGCCCAGCTCGGTAACATCACCCTCCATCGAGTCAACTCGTTTCTCCAAGGACTTGAGCCATGCCCGAGCTTCTCTGTCGTTAGCAGCGTCACCCTGTCGTTTCGCCTGTCGCTCTCGTTCTTCCCATTGAGCGTGCAGCACAGCAAGCTCCTGCTTGAAGCCCCGGATGGCCTGGTTCAATGAAGACTGGAGAGTACTCTCGAGTGCTGCATGATTTGAGCTTTCCTCTGCGAAGCGGTTCTCGAGGGTGCCGATCTTGCTCGCTAGGAGTTCCAGCTTCTTGGAATCTCCGTCGATCTGCGTACGACTGAGCGCAGCATCGAGCGAAAGGGCGGAAAGAGCACTTTCTACTTTTAGGAAACGCTCAGAGAACTCGGAGAAGTCGAGAGGCGCATTGGTCGAGGGTGGCGTGTACGCAGGAGCCGATGGAGATCGCGAAGGAAGAAGAGCTGAGAGATATCCATTGTATGCAGCGTAGATACCCAAAGCACCAACCAGCCAGGGAATGAGGCGGTACAGTGGCGCAAAGCTGAGTCTCTGCACCGGTTTGAGGATGAGGTTGTCGATGAGGAGGCCAATGGTCCGCAGGATAAGCATGGGTAGATAGATGATCGCTGCCCAGATACCCCTTGCGAGTGCGGAGAATAACGAGGATATCCAGTGGACGCCTCGGCCGAGGGTCGCCCCAACGGAGAACGAACGTTGTGATATAGTCTCGACACTGGTATCCGCCTCATCTAGTGAGAGTTCATCTATCTCCGGTATCGAATGCAATCCAGGTTCAACGTCTGCAGAGCCATTGAGTCCTCTAGAGTCGTATTGTGGTTCTGGTGGTACGGAGCTTCGGGGCACGGACAATCGCGAGGACGGGGCAACAGACGATCTTGAGACTGAGGGAGCGCGGGCAACAGGTGCAGTATCTCTTGCAGCACGCTATATGCTATATTAGATCACACTACTAGCGAGAAACCTGGCAACTCACCTCTGCGGCCACAGCTGCCTGACTAACTTCTTGAACTTCATCGTCACTCTGACCATCTTCTACCGCTCCATTCTCTCTTCCTCCTCTCCTTCCCTTCCGCCTCTTATCGTACCCAAGCACAGGCAAAGACGTCAATGTACCGGCCACAGCCCCCTTCTTCGCCTTCTTCCTCCTCGACTTCTTTCCGTCCGCTTCAAACTCTTCGTCAGACTCCTCAAAGTCTGATAAGTTCGGCTTATATGCCTTGTGGTCTTCTGAGATACGCTGATTCCGCTTCCGCGCACTAGGACCGCTCTGATCCATCGAGTTGCTCTTGTCCTGCAAAGACGACTGGAACTCGCGCTCCTCGGCAGAGTAATCGTAGCTTGTTGATTGGTCCTGTGGTGGAGGGGGTGCTGCTGCCCGTCTTGCCTCTGGCTCCTCTGACTGTCTCCTCAAGAAGAACGTGGTAGGCGCGATCGACGTGAGCTTCTTCGACATGTCTATAACCTGCTCAAACGGAGTCTTTCCTTTCGTCAACGCGGTCTCTCCTTCACCCTCTACTTCCGTGTCAGGCACATGTCGTGCAGATGGTACCCTAGAGATACGCGACGGAGGACGCGAGATGTTGCTCCGGGGTACGGGGTTACCAAGTCGACGGGCCATAGCCTGCTGCTGCTCCTTCTCATACTCCACAGAAGTACTTCTAGGCAGCGTCGGCTTACGCTGGGTGTTCGAAGCCCAAGAATCGTTGGGGTTCATGATGGTGCTAATGCTGGAACCGTTGCTGCTGGTGCTGGTATCGTACGCGGGGATAACGAAACTGGCCGCCTGATGGAACGCGCTCGCGATGTTTACTGATGTATCCTTGACTGCCCACCTAGAAGGATTGGGCGGTGTGTTGATTAGACGGGGGCCAACGACGTGTTGACCTTGGCCGGCCTGTTGTTGTGCTTGTTCTTGCTGCTTCAGTCGCGCGAAACGAACTAACGCGGGTTGCTCGTCGACCTGCTCTGACTGTTCTGCGGCCGTATTCGACCTTTCTTTAGGTGGTGATTGTGGGGGAGAAACCGTAGGTCCTCTGGTATGATATAAGACAACTGACGCAAGGGTAGACGCCATGATGCGAGGGGAAAGAAGACGTACCCGTAAGAATAAGAGACTGGGCCTCTGCTTAAGTTTGTTCGCTGAGAGTGTCTTGCGTTCGTCGCGTGTAACTGAGTCGAGCTGCTCGCGGTGACTGCAGCACTCGTAGACGCTGTCTTCCTGAGAAACGTGTGGTGATCGAGACGTCTACCTTGGCCTAACGGTGTGCTCGCGAAGGACATGTAATCCTCGTTGTCAACAGATTTCGGGGGTAGTCACAGCCGTCCGGGGTGCGTGGTTGAGATATGAAGAAACGCGTCGGGGGTGTGGTTGAGAACTGATGGTTCGCGGCCGAAGACAGAGGTTGATTGCGTGTATCAGGAGTGTGCTGAACGTTGATCTCTGTGGTTCATCCACAGCTTACAACGGAGATGAGAAAGCGAGTATGCCTCGTGGGGGATGTGTGGTGATGGAAGGAGGGAGGAGAGAGAGTTCGAGGTCGCATGCGAGGACCGCGTTCAATATCAACTCGAATTTCGCGTGGCCCGCGTCTCAATGTTTGGCTCTGTTTGTTCCAGGCCAACTCGACCACAACTATTTCCTCGCAAGTAAACAACTGCTTGGGCCCCCAAAACAATGCGGCCAGGGCCATAACCAATACATGAACATCAGTCTTGTGCTACTGTACAGCATCCCGAGCTTAATTTCGGTTCAATCGTCGTCCTCCGTCAACCTCGCCTGCTACACATTTTGATAGAAGCATGCAGACGCTCATATGGAGGCAAAGGTATCGGTGGCCTGGAGATGTCATCGTTAGGCACTAACTTTGTATACGCACAAAAGGCAAGCTTACCTCTACCAAAAGCTTAGCAATACCCGGCTCGCGAGATGAGTGACCCGCATCGGGGACGATATGGAGCGTGAGTTCTGGCCAGTTCTTCTTCAGCGCATACGCGGTTGTAGCCTGCAAGAAACAATAAGTAAAATGAAGGTCAAGGCACAAGTAACCGAGTTATTACATACCGGGCATACGACGTCATATCGTCCCTGAACGACGACGCAGGGAATGTGACGACTGGAGACATCTTATCAGTGACTGAGCGGGACATGATTAGTGAGAGCCTTGCATCTTGTCAATTTCCTCCTTTTCGAGCAGTTGTCCGTCACGCATCCAACCCTGTACAAGATGTCAGCGCAATAAGGCACCATAATAGAGAGGGCACGCACGTTGTTCAAGAAGTAGTGGTTCTCGATGCGAGCGAATGCGCTGTGAGACGAGAAATAGAGTCAGCTCTTACTACTGCATGCGACATACTAACAGGAACAGAAAAATATACTTTGCCCAGTCATCCTTTTCCGCTTCAGCGACGTACGCGGGATCGACGTACAACTTCGATGTCCACATCCTGATCCCCAGTTTGATACTATCAGAGCTCTGAACTAAAACACATGAAATGCTGCTCACTCCCAGCGAGACCATGCCTTTGCGGCCCTGATTCTGGTTTCTTCATCATCGGAGGTCAGTTGTGCGTGGTACGCCAGAATCAAGTCGTGGCGCTCTGCTTCGGGAATGGGAGCGATGTACTCATCCCATGCTTCTGGGAATAGGTGCGACGTGCCCTCTTGGTAGAAGAATCGCAGTTCACTGATACAAACGGGTTAGTTTGCTGGTGAAGATATTCGATCAACACGCGTACCTCTTGCGAAGAGTGAATATACCACTGTAGGACAGTGAACGTTAGTTTAAGGAAGCATGACGACAAGCGAAGCGTATACCGGAGAACAAGAGTCTTCACGCGATCGGGGTAAGACTACGCGGAGGAGTGAGTGAAAGATAGTGCAATTTGTGTACTACTCCAACGTACCTCTGCATATGCCAACGACAAAGTCGATCCCTATATGAACAGCCTTATTAGCACCTGATCACTCTCAGCAGGAACGATGAACTTACCCATGACCCTCCAAAGACGTGCCACTTGTCGATCTTCAAATGTTCACGCAATTTCTCAATATCCTTGACGAGATCCCACGTAGTGTTCTCTTCCAATGACGCGCTCCTGTAGTGTCGAAACGCACACAACCGTCAGCTGAGAACAGACAATACTGATAGATAAGGGACTGACGGGGTAGATTTGCCAGAGCCGCGTTGATCGAAGAGTACGATCTGCAGAGAAGAAACAAGAAAAGATGCTTAGAACGATGTATGAGAGTATTGATCAACTTGTACGCGCCTTGTACTTTGAGGGATCAAAGAACTGACGATCCTTGGGGTCAGTTCCTCCACCAGGTCCACCTACAAACGACCGTAAGAGCGGAGAACTACTGTACGTCCAGACCTCGAGTCTCACCATGAAGGAATACAACTACAATCGTACAATGTTAACATTATGTACGCAACGAGACGCAACTCTGCTTACCAGGCGTCCCAGTAGGGTTCCCGCTAATCTCGTAACTGAGGGTCGCGTCTCGTCAATATACACGGAGGGATGTGAGCGACAAACACCGCGACGTACTAGAGAGTATGCAGATCCGAAACCTTCAAGAAATCCTTGACGAACGGTTCGATAGGCGGGTACATGATCGTCTCAAGCGGGTTCTGGTTCTGGTTCTCCTTCGAGTTCGTCGTTGACAATCTACGAGCTTGAGATAACTGGGTCAACAATCGAGCGTGTCGTCTAACAGTAGCAGGTGTAAGGCCTTGTACTACGCGTGTGCGAGAGCCGAGACTGCTAAGACAACGAGCGGAAGTACGAAGTGCTGTGGGGAAAGATGTCGACTTGGAGGCGCTAGTAGTAAGAGTTCTCAGAGGCAGCCGTCCGCATATGGAGCTGATCATCTGCATCGCGTCGTGTGTACCGCTTCAATTGCAAAGTGTTCTTTGACTCTAGACTCTCAGACCAACGCGTCCCATGACCAGGTGGTGGTAGGTGACTTTGACTGGTGAGTTTGTGCGTAAGAGTATGTTTGTTTGGATGCTACCGAGCTGAATGAAGCAGTCCGAGTCGGACTCGCTGACGGATGGCTTCAGGGCCGACTGATGCGCCCATAGGATATCTTTAGACATGATGCGCTCTGGAGGTTCCAGATTGCTAGCAGTACTCCGTGCTCTACTCGTACGCTGCAAGATGACTCGAGCTCACTGCTAGTTGCAAAGTGATCTACTGTACATGACTGCAAGTGGTTATCTCTGTCAGATGGCCAGTGGGCCAAGATAAACTTCATCTACATTGTAGATCCCTCGAGAGATCGTCCGGCTGGGAACAGCGCTCACGCCGTAGTCGCCGGAACTTGAAGCGATCAAATCAGTGCGAATTCAACTCTTCACTGAACCTCACTAACCTCTCCTAATAGGAACAGCCTTGACACAACAGATGATGCCGCAAGCTACTAAATTGTTTGACAGACTTATAACAAGGCCACAAAACAGTGCCTCCTCATAGGCCTCATAACTCACAATCAACACGGTCAGTGCAATAAAACTCACTGCACCGCCCGATCGCCGCACTAACACACGTCAAAAGCTCGACAAACAGCGATATAATATCACAGCCGTACCATGCCAAGTTCGGCTCTGACAAGCCACGCCCACGACACTGCCATCCATTTGATGGGGGGCCTTAGCTTAGACGCCTCCTGACATATGTAAAAACTGGAAACACGAAACACGCCTGGCTCCCCTTCCCGCTCTTTCTGCCTGGCATTGTCACTGCTCAAGTAGCCTACGAGCCTACATAGGGATGTCTACGCTTTTTGCTGCTGCTTTGGCCGTGGTTGCCTTCCAGACGTATGGTGTCAACGCGCAAGGCACGAACGCGACGTGTTCTGCGAGTTTCAGTTGGGTGAGTCAGAAGCCCTGTTTGTGTGGTTGGGAATGTGACTGACGATTCCTTCAATGGGCAGGCGACGAACTCGAGAGGACAATCTCCGTGTCTTCAGGCGGCGTACTTAAACGGAGCGTGTCTCTCTGATCCACAAGGTGCGTTACGTGCACTGAGGTGTTGGTCGCGTTATTGACTCCGTGTTTGTTTTCCTTAAATGTAGACGCGTATGTGTTCTCGCTGCCTACGGGTTTCCATTATCGTCCGCCCTCTGCTGCAATTGCTACGCCATGTCAGTGCAGCACCGTCTTCTACTCCGTGCTCGCTGCGTGCGCGGATTGTCAGAGTCGTGAGGTCCTCCCGTACGTGGAATTCTTGATCATGATACCCAAAAAATCGTTGATTGACTGATTTGTATAGATGGAGTGCCTGGGAGACGAACTGCAGTACCGTGTATACCGGGGTGTACGTCTCACGACATGCCTTTGTTCTAACTTCAGCTGCTGATTACGTGGTTCTACCAGTTGGCCTGTAAACGTTCCTCCTGGCACGAGCATCCCCGCCTGGGCCTTCATCGACGTCGTCACACCCGACACCTTCAACGCAACCGCCGCCAAAGCTCTCTCAGTGTCTGACCCCGCTGAGTCTTCACCAGCAGCTGCACCAGCCACGTCGATCTCATTCTCAGCCACCGGCTCCGCGTCAGCATCAAACAACGGTCCTTCCGAAGGCTCTTCCAGCTCAAACTCTGGCTCCAGTCATAAGAGCAACGTAGGCCCTATCGTCGGAGGCGTAGTCGGTGGTGTAGGAGGAGCAGCCATCCTCGGAGGTATCATCGCCTTCCTCGTCATAAGACATCGTCGCAAGTCCTCCGCTGCTGCCGCAGCCCAAGGAGGCACTACACCTCTCGCTGGCTCAGATCCTGCATTCGCACCCCAGGATTCGCCTTTCCCGCCCTCTGGCCAGCAACCTCAGATGTATCAGCCGCAGGGCGGGTACGCCAGCGTGCCGCCGCAATCGTACTCTCCTGCGCCTGCACCACTGAGCCCGTCAACTGCTACTGGACCATTGTACAACCCCGATGACCCGTCGACATTCCCTGGTGCTGGGGGTCCTGGGAGTGGAAGTGGTTATGCGCCGAGTCAATACACTGGTGGTCCGCAATCAAACCAGACACCGTTTTCGCCGCAACCATACCAGCATCAGCCTGGACGGTATACCGGTGTTGCGGAGGTTTGAGTACGCAGATGTTTAATGTTCCCTTTGCTCTTTTTCGACAATAGTTGGAGAGTTTGGCACGACGTGATATGTTTAACTTGGGAGCTATGATTAATGATTGTCTGCTCCTCATGCCTATTTACTTTATTACTTGGATTTGCTATATCATACTACGACACTTTCTATTCCTTGAAGTTCGTGTCGATGGTGCAATGCACACCCGGTCCGGACGCCGTACCTTAATTAACGTCGGGCGGTTGGTCACATTGACACGAGCGCTCCGTCGTTCACGCCAACCGCCATGATCACAAAACACCTTGGCAGGACTAACTCGAATCAACCCGACGCTGTAGGTTCAGGAAAATGGCTACATAGCCAGCGAGTTCAGCACCCTCTTCGCAAGGTTTAGAATCGTGCTGAAGACACTCCAAGGTGCTCGGTAGAGTATTTATACCACTAGTCTCGATCTTTATCCAGTCCGCTGACGGTGTTTGACAGGGTTGTTAGGGCGGCATTGGGTGGCAGTTTAGCCCAGATATGGGTTGTTCCATGCCCCCGAAAAGACAAAGACAAGAACCAACGTGGGTTAGAGGCTGGCGCCCTCCGTCCGATTTCCCGTATTTCTCGCGCGACTCGAGGGATAAGGCAAGAGGCTATCAGGCACTGCTGCTTCGTAGTAGATGTTCTCCGTATTGTGCATTATGTTGTAACATCCCTACGCTCTCTATACTACAACATGCTGTCCTGAAGGGAATCCTGTGCCAGTTGTTCTGTGTTGCGCATGAACACTTGCATTGTCAATTTGTCACCTTTCCTTGGTGCAGTTCTTGTAATATATACTCCACACTTTGTTTGACTTCAGATGCGCTAGCCCCAGCTGTAGTGATACAATGTGCCATCTCTGGTACCAGTCCTCTGCTTGCTCTGTCCAGTATCCCGGGTTGTAACCCCGGACCACCTGAAGACCTTGTGAGAGGCCTCCATGAATTAACCGGTGCTCAAAGGCCTCGCCTGCCCCCTGCCCAGTCAGCGGATGGCTCGCTCTCACGGTTTCGTTGCACCTGCAAGGTTACGGTCTGTGGTGTGTAAGATATAATGAGATTCAAGCGACACGATGCATGAGGTGCAAAGGTACAGGGTTGCGTAATGATACATAGAATGGGTGTTGAAATCGACGAACATTGATCATCGCGATGGCTGTCTATAGAGGTCCTCAGCGACTAAATCTGTTAAATAGGCAAATATGAATGATAATCAGAGAGAACCCTACCCAGTATTCAACAATTGCTGCTCCCACAACAAAGGCGAAAGTAAAAAAAGACCACAGGCAGCCCCAGCATGGCCAGAAATAGATACTACCCAAGAGGGGGGCGGTAAAAAGTTTTGAGACACCAAGCTCGAAAGTTTCGGGGTCCCTCAATGGGGGTACCCCCCACCCACCTGCCTAATTAAGTGCTCGTTTTGATCCCTTCGCGGCCAGGGATTGGTCGTATGAGAGTTTGAGCGCTTGCTGGTTGCCAGAGGCTTTGTGCGCTTTTGAGCAAGGAATCTGCGACTTTGCACGGCCATCATCGCTGCTTGTTCCGTACTCTAAAAGGGGTATCCTTCACGTGATTTTTGTGCACCTTGAAGCGTCGATATAGCCATTATGCCTGCATGGTTTCTTAATTCAACTACAACGTATACACATGCGTACCCGTTAGTATGCTCCTTCAAAATATGGAATGAGGATAAATGACCAGAACGCAAGTTTTCGAGCACGCCTGCAAAAAGTTGCCAGAAAAGACCCCGTGCACCAGTAGGGTGGGGACCCTTTGCGAGGTCGCTTTCACCGATCTGGATCTCGCCCCCCTCTTGGTATAATGATTCATCTTTATATAGTTGGAATGAACGTACCCACGAAGTATCAGCACTTCAAAGTTCAAGAGTTCAAGAGGCCCAAGCGCGGTGACTCGATTTACTGTATGTTGTTTCGTTGCGTTTGCAAATCATATTTTGTCGTATTTGCTCTGTTGCTATTCGCACACCTTTGTTGCGAGCGGAGCGAGCAACCATTAGCTAACATGTGATCTGGCTTGGGGTGGGCTTTTGACACTTTCTGGCGCTAATATAGACGTGCATGCGCGCTTAATCTCGTTTCTTTATATCGTTCAAAACCCATATTGAACATCGTCCATTTTCCTCTGTTTGAATCTCATTTTGTTGGAGAGCTGAATTTACATTATCTGTAAATTTATTGTGTTTTAATACTGGCTTGCAATAGCATTCTGCGACACTACTATTGCTTCAGGCCGCGCGAGGCCG
>JAXQGX010000973.1:0-10808 GCA_037040455.1 Irpex sp. P115-07
GATAATAGTAGCAAACAACCTTGGTAAGGCGAATGACTTTGACTTGGTCATACTGGATGGGTCAGCCAACGAAGGTGTGTCGACATGCATCTTGCGGTTGTACTTCCACTTACTCACGCGATACGGCAGAATACAAGGACGACGCGCACATTATCCCCAGGTCATCATCCGTAGTAGTGAAACGCGTGTATGCGAAGCCTGGAAAAGGCAAAGCTGCGTACTACCTTGGTACTGCGGGTCCTGCACCGGCAGATGGTAGTAAATCTTCCACCACGGGTTCAGGCGCAGGAGGAGCGCAGGGATGGCACAGAGGTAACATAACGAAGAGGTTTGACGGCAAAGAAGAGCCCACAAGACCAGATTCAGCAGCCAAGTCTACGGCTTCAGGTGGACCGGTACGCACCTTCTCCTTCCTTATTTCTGAGCATGCACACCTAAGATACGTCTGACGTCTAGGCCGTCGTCCCGAGTAATATCACCGATGGTGATGAGGCTGCTGCCATGGCGGCGATGTTCCAACAGCAGTCCGCCAACTGGGAAGAGACCCAGGAGAAGATGTCTCAGTTAGTATCGTCGAGTCATAAGCTGTTGTGCGATGTAGTACAGTCTGTCCCTAATGAACATTGTTTCCCACTCCCCTGTCACTTCCGTCTGTTACAGAGCTCAGCGTATCTTTTCCAACCCGCGGGGTGGTGCGCCTGCTGGACGCGGAGGTAAACCATTTGGCTTGCATCACGACAGGCCATTACCCCCAAGTTATGTTTGCTACCGGTGTGGTCAGAAAGGTTTGTGCAAACCACACATTGCGTCTTATCGGGCCTAAACTCGTTTACTTCTCCAGGTCATTGGATACAAGACTGTCCTACGAATAATGACAGAGACTACGACAACCGGCCTCGTATAAAACGTACTACAGGTATACCAAGAAGCTTCCTGAAAGCCGTCGAGAACCCAACCACCGGCCAGCTTGGACACGGAGTTATGGTCACCCCTGAAGGAGGTTATGTGGTAGCACAGCCCGACTCGTACGTATATTTCTTTTGATCAGCGGAGTTGGTCAGACCGTTAAGTGAACATATTACAGTGCGGCGTGGCAGAGGCAAGTCACGAAACCCAAAGGACTGTCTGAAGCCGATATCCGCGAACGCATGCCCTCAGATATATCTCTCATGTGCCCTATCGACAACAAGCTGTTCAAGCTAGCAGTTAAAACGCCGTGCTGCGGCACTTTGTATTGCGAAGACTGTATTCAGACGCATCTGCTTGAGCGCGACTTTATCTGTCCCAATTGTGGAAACAAGATCTCTTCATTGGACAAACTCATCGTTGATAAGCCGACACGGACGAAAGTACACGACTACATTGACAAGGAGATTGAGAAGAGCAGGCAGGAAGCGGAGGAAGAAGCGAAGGAGCCGCAGTCATCGGCAGCGGCCAACCCGGAGAAGGTTCGTCCGACGATCATTGCTTTAGCATTTGGGTTAAGCAGCTAACAAACCAAATCCAGACGGATGAACAGTCAGAACCTGGCCTTGACCAAGAATACTACGGCGACCAACAACCAGGCGGTCCTGAATTCGACGTCTCCCAACTCATCGCCGACAACATTCCCCAACTCCAAGCGCAGATCCAACAGATCACCGTCATGCTCAACAATCCATCTCTCCCCATGCCTGTGCGACAACAGACAGAGATGAAGCTCCAGCAGTTGCAGATGGAGCTGAACCAAGCCCAGATGGCTTCTGCGATCATTCAGGCGAGCACCGCCGCAGCAAACGCGATGACCATTCCACAACCGCAGATGCAGCAGCCGATGAATTATGGAGGGATGCCTCAGCAACAACAGCCGCAGCAGCAATGGTCGACGAATCCGTTCACGAATCAGCAGCCCGCTGGACAGGACTCGGCGTATCAGCGTCTGCCGTTGAATAATAGACGTAGGAACCTTAAGAGGGAGAGACCATCTGATTTTCTGGAGGTCGCGGGGAACGAGCAGGATCCGAAAGTTCCGAGGTATTGGGAGTGAGACTGCGCTGGGGTTATGAGACGTCGAAAGCGACTAAGTACATAGTACTCTTTCATGTACTGTATCTGCATGTCGCTAAATGAACGTATACTTCCTGTGTTTTCCCCTCGAGGGCCGAACCTATACTTGGGAGTCTCGGTGATTAAGTAGCCGGTAGCCGGCAGCTTTGTGGCGTTTCGAACCGTGCGTAGAACCCCAAAGTCATTCAACCCACAACCGTCATGTCCATACCACATCCTTGACTCACGATAACTTGAAACACTACAAAGTGCATATGTATTATGGGAACTTGCTGGAGCATCGTGTCGGAAGTATGTCGACATTAAATTGACCACAAACGCGATAACACCGAGGCCAAATTCCAAGGCTGTGCGACTACTACGTTTTGATGGTGTAGGGAAGCACTTGCCACTTGGGCAGTTGGTGTCCAGCGCATTTACAGAATGAGGTGGGTGGCGATAAGTATATCATCATGATGACAACGGATGTAAATCATGATCGGCAGACAATCACAATACGCAAGGGTAAACCCTTATTATTTTGAGTGCTGCGTGTTTGTCGAGTCGCTCAAGAAGATATGTCGCCATGAGCTGATAGACAGTTAGGAATGTTTGTCCACACGACGCACTGTCTGGCGCTCCGCACACGCACTAGCAGTTTTGATGTGTCCGGGTCGTGAAGCAGCGCCGGGCAGTGCAACGTGCGGGTCCCCGCCAGATAATGGAGGACGCCAGAGAAACGGGGTACATACCGAAAACAACAGTGCACAAGGTAAGAAGCATTATTGAGCTGATATCGCGCTCACGAAGCCTGACATCCCTCGGTTCCCAGATGCGCGGACAACCGGTACATGCGCAGTTGGAGTAATAACTCGTTAGAGCCCCTAACTTAGTGCAAGTGATGCCCGCCGCTAGAAGTTCTGCCACATGAACTTCACCGCGTTACTATGGAACAGGGAGCCCCGTGTCAGTCTAGTGCGCCTTGAACTTGAGATGCGCACAGGACGTTGCGAGGAAAATGGTAGGCGCACCGACGAGAAGCCATCCGGAAATGGCGCTCCCCGACAGATGAGGGCGAACATGGAGCTCCTCCTCAACATGGATCGCAAGAAGCGTACACATGTGTTGGAATGAAATTTCGAGAGTCCTTCGAGGTATATAACAGAGGCACACTTCGTCGTTCAATCCTCAACAGGTTCTCCTGCTTCCTTCGCCTCGTCATACCGTCGACATCCGAACGCCTCCAGTCCTCCCCTACTATCACCATGTTCAGCAAGGCTTCTCTCGTTACCCTCGCCCTCGCCCTCATGGCCTCTGCGGGCCCCATCGCTCGGGACACTGGCATTCGCGTTCCTTTGGCTAAGCGCAGTTCACTCACGCGCCCAGACGGTACTTTCGATCACGACAAGGCAACTTTGGAACAAATCCGTGTTCACAAGTAAGTTTCCTATCTCACACGTCATTTCTGTTTGCTGACGATAGCATTATTACAGCAAGTACCAGAGGAACCTGCGCAACCTGCAGGACAACCTCGGTCAACTTCCCAACGGCTTGACGATCAAGGAGTTCAAGACGATCCCTGCTGAGCTTCAGAAGCGCGCTGACACCGGCTCTGAGGAGCTCACCGACCAGCAGGAGGAGCTCTGGACTGGCTCAATCACCATCGGCACGCCCGCTCAGGAATTCACCATTGACTTCGACACCGGCTCATCCGACCTCTGGATCCCTGGCTCCGGATGCGCTGACTGCTCGAGCAAGAAGACTTACGACGTCTCGAAGTCATCCACCAGCAAGAAGCAGGACGGCACCTTCCAGATCCAGTACGGTGATGGTTCCACCGTCAAGGGCGATGTCTACACCGACACCGGTAAGCCTCACTGGTATATTCATTACAAGCTTGATCTAACTCTTAGCTTCTCGACAGTCACCGTTGCTGGTGTCACCGTCACCGACCAGTACCTGTCCCCCGTCACCACCCTGTCCGACCAATTCAAGTCCTCCCCTGAGGATGGCCTCTTGGGACTCGCTTTCCCCGCCATCTCCAACCTCAAGCAAGACCCCTTCTTCAACACCGCCATCAAGCAGAACGCCGTCGGCTCCGGCGAGTTCGGTTTCAAGCTCGCCAAGGACGGCTCCGTCCTCTACCTCGGCGGCACCGACTCCTCTCTCTTCAGCGGCGACATCGAGTACCACGACGTCGACTCCTCCACCGGATTCTGGCAGGCTACTGGCGGTTCTGCCGTCGTTGACGGCAAGGAGGTCGTATCGGACATTAGCACCATCATCGACTCCGGCACTACCATCATGTACGGCCCTCAGGCTCAGGTCGAGGCGTTCTGGAAGGCTATCGACGGTGCGGAGGAGTACGACTCCCAGCAAGGGTTCTGGGCTTTCCCTTGTGACAGCAAGCTTCCGGCTGCTGGCTTCAAGTGGGGCGGTGAGACTTGGGAGATCTCGGCTGACAAGTGAGTTTGAATCATCTGCTCTTTGCACTGAAGGCGTGTACTGATACATGTCTATTCTAGCCTCAACCTTGGTGAGACCGAGCAAGGCTCTGGCAAGTGTGTCGGCTCCCTCGCTGCTCAGGACCTTGGTCTCGGCGATGGTGTCTTCCTCCTCGGTGACAGGTAAGAATATCCTTCGACCCGTAGCCCGATCTCATACTAACAAATCATCCGCAGCTTCATGAAGAACGTCTACACCTCATTCTCGTTCGACAAGACCGCTGTCGGCTTCGCCAAGCTCGCATAAAATACATGGATCGAAGCATTCTGAACACTGTGTCGTGTCTGTACTTATTGTCCTAAGTATTAGCTGTACTCTGCCCGTCGTTTTGTTGCTGTCGTTTCCCTGTATACCACTGTTATCCGTACGAGTACAGGCGCTTTCTCAATGTTATTTCTCTTGTCTCTCCTCTTCTCTCATCCCTGCGACTCTCAAGCTCGAGTGAACAATTGGGACGCTCAGACTACATGTCGCTTATCTCGTCTAAGTATTTCCGAAATTTCTTGTCGCCATAATCAAGTCAAAATCGGTCTCCGATTCTCTGAGAATCGGCGAACTTTGAACTCCCCTAATAGTTGCCGCTCAGAAAGCTGCGATTCTTGCAGGTCTTCTTAGGATAAGTAATTCGGGATAGTAGTGTGATTAAAAACCTACGAAATTACATGTTACACGGGTGATTCGGGGAGTACAAGCTGCTAGAAACGACAATAGATATACATGCGAGCCAAATTCAAGTTCGAGCGAATCCACGTTGCTGCATAGCCAACGAAGGATCCACAAAGGCAGGCGGCACAAAGTATTCGATCTCCGGGTGTGGCTGGTAAGGATGCATCTTATACACAGCTCCGAGAGCAGCCCTGCGTTCCCTGTGCAATAGGAGATCCAAGTCATGTCGCATCTTCGCCTCGCGGACCATGTACTTGACGCGTTGGCGTTGAAGTTTAAGCTCGGCCTTAGCCCGGATACTAGCCCTCTCGACTTCCAGCTGGCGGAGTTTTTCGTCATAAGCCCTTGATTTCCTCTTCGCTTCTTCGTATCTGCGTTGCAGCTCCCGTTGGGCGAAATCATCCTCGTCTGAGTCGCTGTCGTCACTCCCTCGGTCGCTGTCTTCAGCTTCATCTGAGTCATCGAGGTCTTCGTGACGTTGTCTGGTATTAACGCATCGAGTTGAGCGGAGAAGAACGCTTTCGTCGATGGGAGTCCGGCTGTTCCCCACTGGGACCCCGCCAGGAGGGCCGCCACGGGCTTCATCGAGAATTGCCTTAATCTCGAAGTACCAAGGACATTCCGCGAGGACGTTACCTGTGAACGCGTGAGGTATAAATGATTTGTTCGCGCTATGTCCGCAAAACAAAACTCACGAGCCAAAGTGATGAACGGTGTATCACGACTAAAGTCAATCTCATCCTTCGACGTGATACCAGGCCCGCCCTTTTCCATATCACGCATGTGTTTTCTAACTTCAGGGACGAGCCTGTCATCCTCGAGTCGTAAGTGCGTCTATTCACTTGATCAAACCGTCAATGCGCATGACGTACTTATCGAATCGATACTGAACTTTTGTAGCCCACTTCTCCGGGTCAACTTCTGCGTGATAAGCGGGGCCGTACCTAGGATGATCGCTGAAGATGATGTCCGCGAGTTCCAAGAACCAGTCCGTCCTCGTTCCTCTGGGATCGTTGGGATACAGCGGATGGGATTGAGGGCCCAGAAATAGTCCTACGCGAATGTCGACGCTGTCGGTAATTCCATGTACAAGATCCCATGTTAGGTCTTCATTCCAACTGTTTCAAGACGTCTGAGCTGTGAGAGTTGCGACAAGTCTACATCTGGACAGTATACACACTGGACTCGTGAAGTAACCTTCTGAGGTTTCGCGACTTTGCGTCGTTTGGCAGCAGGCTGAGAGCTGCCAGTAGATGGTTCTTGTTGACGTTTCGAGGGCATTGAGTGTATTGAGTGGGTATCGCGTCGGTGTAGGAGAAAAGGTAAAGGTATTCACGAATCTCAAACACCGCCGATACTAGTAGTAGCAGGTTAGCGCTCGCACGCTAAGGGGTTTCCCGGGTCCTACTGCTACTACGTCTGTACGCCTCAGGTCAAACCTGATTATGAGCACAACCTGAGCGCAACCACGATGACCACGCTCTAGTAACTTATACCATCCTCTCATTGCCTAACTTCATGCTAACTGGTGAGAGTGTCCTAGGATAACAATGTCACGACCTCGCTCCGACTCATCTTCATCTGTGCTTCCACTTCATGCGCAATCCGCCAACCACTTCAAGTTACCTCGCTCATGCGCCTTCTTTCCTCTAACACGGTGGCGGTCTCGTAATCGAATTCTCTACATTGCTTTCGCTATCTTCTTTGTTGTCATTGTCTTCTTCCGCCATTCACTCTGGACGTTCCGCCGGGATGTAGTCTACCTATTACGACCAATCTGGGACACCCCCGACCCGCCTTGGCGTATCATTCCTCACTACCCTCCACCAACTTCCCCTTCCTCTTCTCTCTCTCTCACAACGGCCCAATCGCAAAGATGGTGCAAAATGCACGATCCCAAGTGGTCCCCCCGAACGACTAAGCCAGAATTTGTGGATGCCGTCCTTTTCTCCTCCGAGCTAGATATGCTTGAACTTCGGATACGCGAGTACCGCACCCTCGTCAAGACCTTTGTCGTGGTCGAGTCCGACCTGACCTTCTCGGGCCAACCAAAACCACTGCACTTCGCCCAGAACCGCCAACGGTTTGAACTGCTAGCAGGCGAAGCAGGGGCTAGGATCGTCTACCGCGCGGTAACAGGCGAACACGATGGTCTCCAAACAGACTTGCCCTCAGGCTCCTTTGACAACGAGATTATGGTCCGCCGCGCAGTCTCTTCCACCCTCAGCTCACTCTCTCTACCTCCCGGCAGCTTGGTCATCCAAAGTGACGTCGATGAGATTGTTTCTCTCCCAACCCTCCAGCTCCTTGCGACGTGTCAAGGGTACCCTCGGGAACTACACCTGGAGGTCCAAAATTATTTGTACGATTTCAACCACCCCCTGCCTGCGTCTTCATACTGGCGTCCTCACCTCTACACCGTCCAAGGCAGAGAGATCATACCGTATCATCACAGTCGAGCGGGGGATGATCTATTGGCGGGTGCAGGTTGGCACTGTACCTTCTGCTTTGCGACATTGGAAGAGATGAGGGGGAAGATGAAGGGGTACAGTCATAATGACCGGCTGAGAGATAGTCACGGCTTGGACGAAGATGTGTTGAGGAGGCGGGTCTGCGAAGGGAGAGATCCTTTCAACATGTGGCCGGTGAGCTTTTCTTATTATTTTTGGCATGGGTAATAAGCTGACGATGTTGTCCTGATGATCAGGAAGCTTTCACGTACAAGGACTTTTTCATACTCTCTGGTCCAACACGACCGTCTCATAATTTTCTACATCTGCCAGTTGCTCTCGCCGAAGAGCCCGAGAGGTTTGCCTATCTATTGGGTGACGGATGCACGCGGCCAAACGCATGATTGTCTGGACGTAATGACATGGAATTTACCCGTCGTAATGTATGAGAGAATAAAGTGCACTTGCTGGTGCGTATGAAGACATGACATCCCGTTGGGTATGTATAGACCATGCTCGTGTAACTATGACTAGCTATAGTACTGGCATATCTGGATTTGCTAAGTGTGGCACTGGAAAATTAAGGAGTGAGTTCTACGAGCCAGTGCTCTGACGTCAGAGGGTTTCCCGGGTCCTGCCACTAGTTACTCAGGGGCCCGAACTTCGTGACTTCGCATACTGCCATTACGGTACTGTAACGACGTTCAAGTGTTCTCAACCTTGAAGCGGCTTCCAATGGACATACAAGCTAGTAGGTATACGGGTGCGATCGCTTCTCGAACGCTGATTAAATATGTATAATTTGCGATCGTTTCAGACAACGCTTCTACTGGTATCATCCCGCCGCACAGGGCAAGAGCTGAAGATCTTCCCGCAGAGCTCTTTTGCGCCATCTTCGACTATGTTGAATGGGCCTTCTACGAAACCGCAGATATATATCATGCGTCGACGCGCGGGAGGAGGTACACCGCCAACGAGATCGCCCTCAAGCGATACTTCGCCTCCTTCGCGCTCGTTTGTCGACACTGGTGCGCCACGGTCAAACCATATTTGAACCGCACCTTGGCTATAGCATTCTCTCCACAAGATGAGAGCTACAATAGCTTTGCCAGTGTCATATCGTGGTTGGACTTGAACCCTATATTCCCTGCTTCGGTTCGGAATTTGCGTCTTATCATGACTGACTGTATCGACTGGGACGATCTCCAAGTGCAGGATGGGTTCGATCCCAGTACACTATTTCGACTTCTTCATCTTCTCCCAAGGCTGCGGAACCTGGATCTGGTGGATGTACGATTCAACCATGGAAACCCAGAAGATCCACCGGCAGGAGCGTTACAGTTACCTCTTCTCAACTTGAATCGAGTTGGGATCTATCACACTGAGGGATGCTCTCCTATTGCGGCAGACGTCACACAAATTTTGTCCTGTATACGCACTGTTGGCGAGGTGTATTTAGACACCAATCCAAAAATCGATTGGATAGTTGGAGACGGTCCCGGCGACGGTCCCATCACGGTCCCGCAATGCCTCGAAACGTCCTCGCTCATAATCAAGTCTCTGGATCTCCCCCTCCAGCTGCTACGAGCTCTCACTGGCACACAGGCAATCACCAGCGGCATCTTGCGAAAATTGCACATGCAAGTTGACGTTTTCACGATACCAAACCTCGCAGTCTTTCTCCTTCCCGTGGCTCCAAGCGTCACGGAGCTGTGTCTCGACTTCTCGTTGTACGCCATAAGGACATCCCAGATATGTACGTTGTAGCTTCTATGAGAACGGGCAGCCTCTAAATAGCTTGTTTTCAGTCACACTCCTCCTCAACGATAGTCTCCCTATAGGCTCCTTCCATCACCTCGAACAGCTCGATTTCATATTCCCTCTACCTTCCATCTACCACCTACGCGTTCATTGGGCGATACTCGGGGTCCTTACAAGCGAGCTTCATGGGCTAACTCAGCTGCGAAGATTCTCCATCACCGTTCTAGACGACGAGGAGTATGCAGACGAGGATATCGAAACCCGTCTAGATACATGCTGCGAGTTCCTTGGGCTCCCGCTAAAGGACATAGCAGATGCTTTAACACCTTTGGAAGCGCTGACGTCTTTTACCGTCGCGTGTAAAGACCATACGGGTAGAAAACGTGAGTTCAGGGGGGCCAATCGTGCGCGCATGGAAAACGCTTTGGGGCCGCTTGTCAACCAAATAACGGTGAACATGTGACCATGATCAAAGGCGACACAAGCTTCTACTGTACATGTAAGGTTCCTTCGTAAAATCGATGCAAGTTGGCTTTCTGAAAGAGTGCCAGTTTCTGATTTATAGGATTCCCAAGTACGAGTACATCGAGCCATAGATAAGATGCTCTCAAATTATGAAGTCATCTTTCCTACGCTAAACTGGGTGGTCCACAATGCGAACTTGATATTGCCCCGGCTCCGACCAGAAGAAACCCTGAAGATAAGCTTGTATATCACTTGCGCAGATCTTTTGTGGCATTCGATACCACTCACGATCCACATAGGTTTTCTCTTTCTCGGCCAAACAATCAGCACCGGACCATGGGCATAGCAAGTGCAGGGATATCCACCGCTGGTGCGTATTTTGCGGTCTCTCGCGGGCATTCGTGTCAAGGATCCTCGTTGGTATACAGTAGTTGCTATATCAGGATGTCGGTGCAACTGATCATATCAGCTGGTTATGTAAGCGCTCATAGCCGATTGCCACCGTGACCGTGCACGACCAAGACAATCAGCTTGGACCGTGACGCTCTACTACCATCTCAGCTGAACATTTGCATATTCTTCGACTATAACAACTCATCTGTGAAAAAGACTCGTGAACACACAGCTCTGAAAGACATGCATGTGGGTTCACGTGGTATTTTTACGCGTGATCGTTCTCATGCTCTTCCATTTTGACCCACAGGTTAGCTACAGTGTAGCATATGAATGGATTATTTGTAGCCCATCCGTTCATCACCGCGATTTATGCGTGAGGAGGCACAAGACCAACACACAGAATAGCGACTGAACTCTGCCCTTATTCTACTAACTTGGTTCTATCGCCACTCTTATCTGCTGGTACCCAGGTTCAGCTTCTTCGCTGTAAGCGCTGCATGGGATGCTCGTCGTTACACGAGGTACATGGACGATACACGC
>JAXQGX010000974.1:0-10447 GCA_037040455.1 Irpex sp. P115-07
AAGGAGCCCTACGCCATGATGCAACCGCAAAGCAGTACATTGTGACGACGATAAGACAATCATTGTAGCCAAATGTGCAAGCATTGTGCATGATACCGTCTGTCGCCCCCAGAGGTCTTCATCATCACCATAGTGTTTGCTACTTAGACGTAGCCATCCCAGAGTCGAAAGGAGATAGGGGCCACGAGGAGCCCTCCATGTTGAGCACCGAGCAGAACAGCGAGCACGACAAAGAAAACAGCGAGTACATTGTTGTACGTGATGGCAAACACGAAAGAGTAATTTGATGAAATAAGGGGAGGATTATGCTCACCGAGAATGTCGAAAAATTCAGGAGGGGACTTAGAGAAATGCGAGTAAGAGGTAGAGAATCTTATCGCAACAAAAATTCCTATTCTCCCCGTAAGGTGATTTGATAAGCAGACTGCCAAATAAGTCTATACTCCCTCCCTTCCTCCGGCGAATTCGCGACATCGCACTCTCACACGGCCTCAACAGCTCAACTTCGCCATAGAAATCAACGGAGAAAATATAACGTTGCAGTTCATTATCGTATAAATAGTGGTCGGTGCTGTCCTGTCTCCGCTGGGCGAGACCAGCTCGGGCGGTCGCATCAGGACGCGGTTGCTTACCGAGCCTGAGATTGTTTCAAAAAGTATAAGTAAAGTGATGAAGGCAAACATAGAGAGACTTATTCTGTATCAGTAACAAGGTAAGTAATCAATAAAATGGTCAATAACGCTCTAGCGTCTATCTCGTTTACGACCCTTGTGTGACGTCAGATAAGGTGGAATGGAATAATGGAACGGGCAAGGGGATGGAGACTACTTAGAGCGTGCTGCCTGCCCAAATGAAACGTCCTCACCACTCCTCCTCCCCCACTCCCGCCCGCCATGTCCAACCCTCTCGCAGTCAAGTTTGGTAAAAAGCTTTTCACCAAACATCTGTCACAATACCAGCCGGCGGACCCTCTGTACGAAACATATGTCGACAAGAAGGGCAGGGAGCGTAGACGCAAGGTGCGTACTCGTATTATCTTTCACTTTTTTCTAGAGACTGATTGACTTCTGCAGAGAGAGCTACCCCCTGGTCTGTCTGCGCGTGATGCCAAGATACTGAAGGCGGTCAAGAAGCGTGCTCACTACCTGGACAAAGGATTCAGTCTTTGTGGTCTCCGATTTGGGTGGACATTCATTATCGGTACGCCACACTCTTTTATAATAGTAACAGCCATTTTAATGAAGGTCCTCAGGCATTATACCTGGTGCGGGCGACGTCGCAGATGCCGCCCTCAATTATATACTGGTCGTTCGTAAAGCCCGCCAAGCCGAGTACGTTTCAATTTCACTTTTTCTTAGATGTCTACGTTTCTCATTTTCGTTGTACAGAATACCCGATTGGCTGCTTCGTAAGATGCTCACCAACAATGCTGTTTCCGCCGCCGCCGGCTTCATCCCCATCCTTGGCGACGTCGTCCTCGCCGCCTTCAAGGCCAACTCCCGCAATGCCGCTCTCCTCGAAGAATATCTTCGCATCCGTGGCGAAGAGTTTCTAAAGTTTGAAGCCGAGCGAACAGAAAATCCGCAGAATGTGAAACCGGGTGCTGGCCGCGAGGCGGATGAACGTGTGCCTGGCAAGGAGGCGTCTCAGTCAAGCGGTGGGTGGTTCAGAAGGCTGAGCAGGGGAAGCAACAAGAGCGGCGGGAAGAGCAAGGATCCGTCGCCTACTCCTGCGGCCACACGTGCAGCAGGCCCACCCAGGCGTGAGAGCAGGTTCATTGAGGATGTTCCGGAGACAGTGAATTCGAAGGCGAAGAAGTCATGATGGGAAAGTCTGAATGGGCGGAGTACGTTCAGCAGTTGAAGAAGATGTGCGGAGCTTGTGGTGCTTGTATGAGTTGATATGGTACTTGCCTTGATTACGATATACCCTTCACACAGTACTAGTTTAGTGTAATTTTTCCATGTTCGCGTATTTGGTCTTGTACTGCTTTCATGACGTCGTGTATCTGTCTCGGGTTAATTATAAATTTGGAAGACAATCAGGCAATGAAATACAGGACACTCCGATGCTATGACATCGTGTGACTTACGAGTGCCGATTCTTCTCCAAATAAACATATCATACAGTTACCTTGTCCATAACCGTTTTGACGCTAATGGATCACACGATGACAGAAAATACTAGGTTGAAAAGAATGGTATTGGTGATGGTATCAAGAAGTCCATGAAATAGTACACTAGGACCAGCCAGCGTACACTTCTAGCTTCGTTTAATACTGTCCGTATAACACATCCAAGTAATTCTCCCAAAACTCCTGCGACTCGAAGCCCAGAGTCGGCAAGGTATATTCCTCCTCGGGTGGACCTACCGAGGCAGATCCAGCATTCCCAGTGTTGACATTAAGGGTTGTGTCAACGACCGGGGCGCCGTCCTCGAGACTGAACCCGATGCGGACCTTGGCGAGGCGTGGCTTAGGATGTGCCATCCAGCCTTCGACAAGGTAGCGCGAGGTGATGTGAGGAAGAAGGTGGGGAGAGGGGTGTGTGTATGCGTCACGGGAAAACAAGGAGTTGTAGAAAGTTGATGATGAGGAGAATGCGGACGACGACAGAGAGTTGGTGGTGGCAGTGGTGGTCGAAGAGGCAGAGTTGGACAATGACTCGTTGTTACACGAGCCAAGGGTATGGGTGTTGTCGTCGCGGAACCCGTGCTCGTGAAGAGTGAGTACGAGTTCCGGACCATCCAACTCTGCCAGCGAGAGACCGAGCCCAACTGCTTGCATAGGATAATTTTCGTCGTCGTCGGCATCCACGATCCCGGAAGGGATGTACCCCATCAACTCCTCGTCCGACAGACAGAGGAGGTTCAACCCCGAGGATATGCTCTCCGTTGTCGGCAACACACCGAACTCGATTGAGGCCTCTGCCACCTCCCTGAGGCTACCTTCACTTCCGTCATCCGACGCCGAGTCCGAGCCGATAAGGTCGAGCTCAGGGACGTTCGGTGCAGCGAAAGCAAACAACACTGGAGGTGTTGCGAACTTCGCCTGCAGGAGACTGGGCGAGGGAGTACGCATGGGTGCGTAGTCCGAGTCCGTGAAGGTAGGCGAAGGTAGGAGAGGCATGCGACGACGAGGAATACGAGTGCCCATCATCCCCTCCGACGAGGTGAACGATGATGAGGCGAGGGCACTCGTAGACGTGTCGTCGATGGTCGACCCCGCACTGACCAAGACACCGCCATGCTCGGAGAAGTCAAAGTCTGGGATGTAGATCCCGAGGCCTACAGGTGCAGACTTTGACTGAGCGATGGAAGTGTGGAGGGTGTCGGTGGGGAGGCCGAGACCGAGACCAAAGCCACTGGGGGCCTTGGTAGATGCACGATGACCTGCATCGGCGACTAGAAGAGTAGAAAATAGATAAGTATATGATGCAAAGTAGAGGAAGTAGAGGGAGACTTACAAACCGGCGCAGCCGGGGAAGCGTCCGCAACAGCGAAAGCAGAAGTGGCGAAAGAAGACATAATGACGATCAACGTATATGTTCTTTGGCCTGCAAAGAAAGAAGTAGCGATGAAGAGTGTAGAAGTGCAGATGAGGGACGAATGGATGGGAACTTTGAAGTCGAAGAGGCCCTGCTTTTATATTCTTTTGGACAGTGCATTGGATGGCCGTAGCATGAGTGTCCTTGCATCCGTGGCGATCATTACCTTTGAGATCGCCTGTACCGACCGCGGTTCAAGCACCCGTATTCCCTGTTATGGTCATGGCGCGGTTGATCAGGGTGCTTGAGCCGTCGGGGATCGGGACGATCTACACAAATAGAAGGCGTCGGGAGGCGACTTGCCTGTAAAGATCTGCTTCCGCTGCCGATCCCGACGCGGCTGACCATGTATGGCTTTAGTCGGTCTCGATCCTAATGCGGCATCCATTTGTCTTCCTCTAACAATGATTGGTAGCATACGATCATACCAGCCACTGTTAGAGGAAGGGATCATCCGATTTGCCTTATTGCTGGGTGTTCTGTGTGTCTCATCAAGAGTGAACATGCAGGGACATGGTCTTTCGGATAGACTCACCGCAGCTGGCATGTTCCCTCCCAGACGAGACACCCTAGACAGATCATAGCCGAGAAGTCAGAATCCAAACGGGGACATAGAGTTTTATTAGGGCCACAGGCACACACAACCTCTGTCACCCCAAAGACTTGGTGGGGGTTTACAGTGCGATCATAATGGAATGGATCGTCACCCCGATCCGCTCGCACCTCGATCGCCAGCTCAGTTGCTTCCGCGCAGCTACGATGAGTGGTGGCGGAAGGTGATGCGGTGGCGGGCCACACGAATGCGGTAATATAAGATCGTTCTTTGCTTTCGGTGGCAAGTTATGGCTTATGTAGGTGCATAGGGAAGGTTGGGCCCTTATATAGCGCACCTTCTTCGCTGTGGACAAAACTTATCCAACCTCTTCTTGTTCTCTCTGCGCATACCCTGTGTCTTAGCCACCCGTTGTCTAACGCATTCAAGCTTTATCAAGCTTTATTATCAGCGAAACCACTCGGTCAAGCACACATATACCATCACCATGTCGTCTATCACCGACAACTTTTACGTTTCTTCTGCCATGGCTGGTCCTGGCACCGTCGAATATCCGGAACAAAGCTCCTACGCCGACGACACCCTCATCTACTCGACAAAGAAGTATACTGGCCTGGGGCTAGGGCTTCCTCAGGGGGCGATCAAGGCACAGAGGAGGTTGAGGGCTACAGCACCAATATTCGCTCCTAGCATCCGGAGAAAAGCTACTGTGTACGAGACCGACGAGATCTCGGAAATTAGCAGCAGCAGCGACTCTGGAGACGAAACGGAGACTTCATCTGCATCGTCTGTCATCACCTCGGCTTCAGAGTCGCTGTCCGCCGAAAATACCCCTCGTCTTCACCGTTTGATCTATCGACACCGTCTTCGTCCCTGTTCGCCGTCCGTCGAGGCCCGCCGAGGTGTCAGCGCTGATGAGGAGGCAAATGAGGATGGCACGCCGGGTGCACCACGGATACCATTTCCTCCTTCGCCGAGCGTAGGGTCTATGGAATTTAAGGGAGCTACGGGAGTAGGATTGGGAATTAGCGGCTTGAACGGAAGCGGAGGCGCAGAACACTCACACATCGACGTCGGTTCCAGGTCAACATTCGACCCATTTCGGTCGCCACTTGATGAGCTTGAACAGCCATACTTCTACCTACCTACTCAACTTCTCTCGCCTGAGCTGGAGTTGAGCAGTGCCGAGTTTATTACAACTGTGCTTGGGTGGACGCAGCGGCGGACGGAAGCCTGCCTGTGAAGAGTTGTTGTCTTCCGCGTGGCAACGAGATGAGATGGCGCTGGGCCGCCACGGACTTTTGCATTGCGGGTGCTTTGATCGATGCTGTAAATTACTCTACTAAATCCATGAAGTGATGTAACGAGAGTCATTTTTGCCGTTCTTGGAAACCTCAACCGCGTGAATCGCCATTCTTCTGGTGAGTGTTCAAGACAGAGATTGAACTTGTAGTTGATGAAGTGGCTTCGTGAAGGCGAAGATGACTGCAGTTGGTCATTGCAGTTCCTGAAGAACAACAGGAACGTTCCATGCAGGGGAGTTCATTATCGGTTGCTATGGCAGCAAGCCACGGCGGCGTGCTGAGCGGCGCGGTGATTGGAGAAGATGGGCTGGCAGCACGCTCGGAGGTCGGCGGGGCCATCATTTTTGGGCTCATATCTTCGAAGGGCGGCGTCGCCTAGCTTGGTCAGTTGGTTCGTCTTTTATTCCTCCACCTCCTCCTTCCCCCTCTCCGCCTGTTCTCCTCCTCCCTCTCCTCTGTTTCGCACAGAGGCACCTACGCTCTTTATAACCGACCTCTGTCGACCTTTTCATCTCCGGTCAGACCAAAATGGTTTCCGTTTCTCTTCTCGTCGCCCTCGCGACAGCCCTTCCCCTTGTGCCTCTTGTCTCCGGACATGCCTGTAAGCTTCGCCAGCCACGTCATAATTTTGTCTTGCAAACTTAACATTTTCTAGCCATCTTTACCAACGGCACATGGGGTCTCCACGTCGAACAAGAGACCAGAGGTGACTGGGATGGACGTCTGGTAGCTCCACTGTACGGTCTGCCATTCTCCAAATGGTGGTTCGTAAGTATCCGGAAATTAATTCTGTGCCATTACATTTGTTGATTGAACTTACAGCACGGTGCTCTGGATGACCCTCCCCCCGATGGTGACTTCACCTACCTCCCAGCCGGTGGTACCGCGACGCTTCAGATCGCCTGTGACATAAGTCTTACCGAGAAGTGGAAAGATGGTCCAGGGTAATTCTCTTTATTTTACTATTTTCTTCGTTACATACTAATATAATACGAACAGTGGTGATGGTCGTAAGTACGACGACCCTTCCGCCTGCCCTGGTCAACCTTCCACTATCATCCACGCCAACAACCGCCAGGACGTCGCCGGTACCGCTATCGCCATTACCTACAAATCCGATGTCAATTCCGTCCAACCCGAGGACTTCGCTATCATTTCCGTTAACCACGACTCCGTCTGGAACCTCTGGAACGACTACCAAATCCCCGCCGGCCTCCAGGAGTGCCCCGAGGGTGGCTGCATCTGCGCCTGGTTCTGGATTCACCGTCCCGACAGCGGAAGCGAGCAGATGTACATGACCGGTTTCCGATGCAAGGTTACCGGCCAGACTGGCAGCCAGCCCATCGGCAAGCCCAGCGTCGCCCGCTACTGCGAGCACGACGCGAGCAACTGCACTGTCGGAGCCACCCAGCCCATGTACTGGTACCAGGCCGAGCGTAACAACATGTTTGAGAACCAGTACGACGCGCCGACATACGATGACAGGTACGGCTGGCACGATGGTGCTCAGACGCGCGTGTTCGAGGACGGCCATATCGCTGGTGGGAATGATGTTCCTGCCTCGACACCTTCTCCTGTTGCTTCGCCTGCCTCCTCTCCCTCTCCTTCCCCGTCTCCTGCCTCGAGCGGTAACTCTGGCTCTGGCTCTGGTTCAGGCGCTGTCTCGGGCTCTGGCTCAGCTTCAGGTTCAGGCTCCGGTTCCGGATCCTCAAACTCTCAGCCTTCCCAGCAAGCCCAGTCGCCTTCACCCTCTCCATCCCCACAACAAGCTGCTGCCCAGCAGTCACCCTCCCCTGACACACCCGCCCCTGCTCCTGCTGCAACCACTCCCGCTGAAGCCGCTGCTCCTGCTCCACCTTCGTAAGTCTTTCCGTACCATTTTATGTCACTCAGTTATTGATTCTTTTGTCTCTCATAAATAGGATTGCCACCACTGCCTCAGTTGCTCTCGGTGACCCCCAACCAACAACGCCCGCTTCTTCCCCCGCCGCTCCCACGGAAAGCCCATCTTCCCCTCCCAAGTGCAAGCGCCGCCCGAAGAACAGCAACAAGAAGAAGAGGGCCCGCTCTAACGTCAAGCGTCATCTCCACAAGCGTATGGGACACGAGGGGCTTTCGCTCTAAGTCATCTCTACAACCCCTCAAGTCTCTAGTGAGCTGATGGTCCGTGGCTCATGAGCACCTCTCCCTCACTCGCCCCGTTGTTGGATATACCCCTTTTTTCTCGTCTTCGATGCTGTCGCTTTCTCATTGGGACGAGCTCCCTGCAGCGTCAAGTGGAGTTTCGTTCCCCGTGACCCTTTCCGGCGGTAGTGTTTGGTCCTGGTAGAAGCCAGGCTTCTGCGTGTTGAGCAGGCAGCGATCCATTTCTTTAGCGGTAGTGGTAGTGTGGCTGGCAGGCTTCCTCCCGTTACCTCCACCCTTCTTTGTCTCTCTCTCCCTCCGGTCTGAGTCTCGTATATCCCTCTCCTTGTGAAAATTTGCCTCTCAAGATTATCTCTGTTCGTTCCGAGTTTTACTGTGTCATCTACAGTATACGCAATACATACCACTGTAACGGAAGACTGTGTCTTCCTTGATCTCGTTATTCTGTCCGAAGAAATGTTGAACGTTACGTACGGTACGTTGTGCTAACGGTGCAAAGCGTGCTGTGCACGTGTGCAAGATGTGTTCAACTTCCAACTTGGTACGTTGCATCTAGAGTCCACAATGAATTGCAATTGGTTTGTATTATTAGGGGGTTCGAAAATGCAGAGCGGAAGACGTATCAGGCCAAATAATAGACGAGAGCCTGGTACACTACTACGCTTGGTTTACTGGAGACTATAGGATGATGCTAAGGTACTGAGCAGCAGATTACTTTACGAACGAAAGATTGGTGTCCGCCTTCGGTTTAGACAGTCTTGCAAACAATCTCGTCGTCCCAGTCTTCGGAGTTGACACCGTGGTAAACGACAAGCAAGTCGTTCGGGTCGATCTCCTTCTTGATCTTCAACAGTCTGTCGTAGTTAGAGCCCCAATGTGCCTGCTGCCAGTCCGGCTCCAAGACGTCGCCCTATAGCACACCAGTTCAACATCGCACTCTCCGTTCACAATAGACGGACGATAACTTACCTCGTTGAGATACTGACCACCCTGAGGAACAGGAGCAATCTGCCTGAAGGGTTCGATCTGCGAGTGGACAGTGTTCTTCGCGTTGACGTAGTCGGTGGCGTTCGTTGTCTCGTTGAAACCAAAGATGATAGTGAAGTCAGCGATGGAGTCACGCCAAGCGGGGGTGACGGCGGTTGCATCGCCAGAGACGTTGGCCACGGCACCTCCTCCGTTCAAACTGGATGATCAGATCGTCGATTAGTGAATGTGCATCCATGGCACATAGAAATATTTAAACAAATAGACTTACTAAGGAGTACCGGCGGGGACACTGACCAATGCCTTTGCCAGGGTCTCAGCATTCTCCGGGGCGGTCGCATTGCGAGGGAGAAGCCACGACGACAGATACGCCCGTGAACCAGATACGTGGAAGTCGGAGTAGTTAAGACCATGGCCCTTCGAGGTGTCACCCAAGTTGTCGTGAACCATCTGCGCGAACGATGTGTACGGGACAGTCGTAGCCAGTGAGACGTTGACACCTTCTACCTGTCTTGAGGCGTTGTAGAACGACTGAAGCGCAGTCAAGGCCGCAGGATTGGTGGGCGGGTTGCCGGGAGAGACGAAAGTGAGGTACAACTGGTTCGAGAAGTACGGCCAGAGTCCTCCCCAACCTGCGTCGGCGAGCCCGTTGTGGTGTTGAGCCCACAGTGTCATGAGGTTGAGGAACGTTTCCGACGAATTGGCGGTTGCTGCGTAGAAGGCGGCAGTGACAGGGATGTTGTCGTGGGTCTTGTAGGTGGTGGAGGTAACGACACCGAAGCTGGGGGCTCCGCCTCCTCTGAGAGCCCAGAAGAGGTCGGGATTCGTGTACTCATTGGCAGTAACGTGAGTCGCATTGGGCAAGACGACGGTGTACTGAAGAACGTTATCGACACCTGCGTATGATACCTTTGTCAGCAATCCCTAAAATATGGACAATTCGCAACATGGATACCCTACCTAAGCCGTAGAATGGGGACATGATGCTTTGACCTCCTCCCACAGGCCATCCACCACCGGCACCGACAGTGCCACCCACACTGAATCCACCGATGATAAGCCTACCATGCTGATCGGCGAGATCGTAAATTTCACCCCACTGGACACCAGGCTGGATCGTCACCGCTGTATGGATTCGTTAGGGAACTATCGATAACTATATTCCTAACTGTACGTACCATGTTGTCCAGGAGTAGAAGCAGGAGCATTCTCAGGCACGAAGGAATCAGTAAAGTTCGACTGTTTCATAGAGTGCACGTAGAGCTCGACGGAGCCAACACCAAAGGCACGACCGAGGAGTTCATGGCTATGGATATAGATGGTCAGCTTAGAACGCTCTGCGAGAAGACTGGAATAAAGTCCACGTACCCAGTATTGCGGATCACCAGATGCAGATTATGCTGAGAAGCAAATGCAACTGTGCTCTCGATATCCGCTACACTGGTAGCATTTATGGAGTATACTGGGACACGACCTTGATCGCATACAGCACCCGGCTGAGGGTCAAAGGGGCACTGTGCGACGGTCCCGTTCGAAAAGAGCTGATCCTGGAAGTTAATCAACTGGACGGTGTTCCCAGCGTCGATAAGAGCCTCTGAGTCCAGCTGGATAGCAGAACGCCTGGCACACTCCGCGGCATCGAAGTTTGAAGAGGTATTGTAGCAAACGGAAGCGAAGGGCCTCTGGTTAGAGATGAGAGGCTGGCTGAGTCCTTTGGAGAAAGTATCCCATTCAGCCTGCGAAGGGAAGCAAGAGTCGCCTGGAAGACATTTGCACTTCTTGTCGGCGTTCGCGGTGGCGGCAAGGAGGACACTGAGCAGGACGGCAGACCTGAGTCGCATGGCTGGATAAGTTGAGGGACTGGTGGGCAGCTACTGTCGTTCACCTCTTTGGCGAGCTGGTTAAATATGTCG